>CAJPEX010000410.1:28266-108814 GCA_905338405.1 Notodromas monacha
GGGGGGTTTGAGTTATCAAGGTTCAGCTGTATATGAATATATTTCTCTTGAAACAACTGCACTGAGATCTCAAAACATTTGTACATCAGTACTGAGATCTCGAAACAACTTTACAAATTTAGAACTGCGACCAACAATTGAATGGGTTTCAAGAGCGTTTGTGGAGAGTATAGTGAAGTATTTTTCAGTTGCTTACATTTATCTATGATTTATATCATAAAAAAGACTGACCAGTCGCCACGAGGAAGTGGAAAGTTTTGTCTGTACAGGATTTTTTCTCGGACTTGAACAAACAATGCCCTTCATAATTCGGCCTATTATAGGATAGCACGCAAGTGCGAAATCAATCGTGAACGTTTAATCATATTTCTGTTTGGATCATGAGCATTTGGTTCGACTGGATTGTAAAATGCGACGACGAATGGGGATTGTCAGCATTCTCTCCAAATGCAGTACATGTAATCGTACAAACTTTCCGAAGGACTCTTCTCTCAAATGTCGTTCAGTAAATTTTGATGAAATACAGTAATTCATTCTGGTTTCCGAGCATTTGTGACAGCGGAAACGATAACTGCGTTGTGACACGTGCACTTCAGCGTGAGTGACTTGAATTTGCTGCTTGATAGCAGGAAGCTAGGCATGTGCGGGAAGTTGCTCGTTTGGGTACCACTTTTCCAAGATCCGGTGAGGGGTTTTTCCGCGTCGCACAAGGGTCTTGAACCTTCGGGAAAAGCATACGAGGTCGCTGAACTCCGACGTTTGTGCCATTTTTGTTTTCCCCTTCTTTGCAGGAGGGTGAAATTCTAGCAAAATGCTGTCTTATTTCTGCGGGCATATCTGATTTCATGTCCGTCGTGAGCTGGATTTTACGCAAGTACTGAATTCAGTGCGGCTTGAAAATTTATTCTACAGGAGAGCCGTCGCCGGAGAACACGGGGTTCATTCACAACCGCTCTCCGCCACTCCATTCACGCTCTGAAATAAAATACTAAAAGGAATTAACAATGTCTCATGTACGAGTACATATGACTGAAACAAGATCCTTTGACTCGACTCGTGAAAGTCGAAATACATATAAGTGGATACCCGACGCTTCGTCATCCAACGTTTCTGTTCACATCTGACAAAAATTTCCGCGTTCTTCCCTTTTTGAATTCATATGAATGTTACCGAACACATCATAATTCAATTTTTACTGTTGATCAAAAGAAAACATTGGTGAAATGTTTTAACTGTCGACAGTTTTTTGCATACTTCATTCATGAACCACCGTGACTCAGCCAAATTTTTTCGATATATTTACGTATTTTCTCTCCTGAATTTGAATTTCGCTACAGAACCCTCTTCAATTATAAAGTTACGTTTTAAATGTCATTGAAATGGTGAATATTTCCTGGCTGATTCATCCGACGTGAGGGTTCACTCTCCAATTTTTCGGGCACTGGTCCGTAAACCAGTGGACTGGTGATGTGGTGAATAAACCACGCACTTTATGCCATAAAGGTGAACCTCACGTGAAAGGAAATTGAATGTCCTTTAATTTTTCTACGTGAACTGTGCAGGACTTCAAGCGATGTTCCTGTCTGAAAATAGGTGAACATTTTCAGCTTCTCCCTGTATTCTAGAAATGCGTTCATGACGATCCTTCTGTACACGAGGCATTTTTATGATGATATACTTGTCATTCGACGCTATACTTATTTTTCTAACCCCTTGGCAATATCATTGAATCGTTTTCATTCTTGCAGTCGGGGAGATCAGAAGGCAAAATTAATTTTCATGAACATCCAGTCGGAAATTAAAACGTCCACAAAAACCTAAAGTAACCTGTCGGAAAGCAGGAACGGGGGTTTTCTGGGTCAGACGAAATAGGAGCAAGGAGTGTAACCAGATGATAACGCTCTGCATTTGTGAAGCATTAGTACCGGAGGTCGACCGAGGTCGGTATGACCTCTTCCCTCTGAGGATCGCATACACGCCGGGGATTCCAATCGACCTCCACAGCAGACCAACTCGTGGATCGGAAGTCTAGGTTCTCGCTATCTATAGAGGACTCTTTATACTTTTTTTTTAGGCGAGGTGACAAGAAATCACGGACAAAAATCTCTGCGTGAACACCCGAAAGCTCGACAGCGTTCTTATCATCTCAAGACCAGAAGAGTTACATTTCTTTTTGGTTGAAAATTTTGAGAGAACAGAAAAGATTTCACGTGAACTCAAATGTTGTACAGCAATCTTCAATCATATTCATTCATGAATTACAACCGTCATAGAGACAATCAGGGGCAGCAACTGGAATACTAATTGCGTTTCTCATAATTTTGTTAGTGAATTAACCCCCTCCTCCCCCCGATTCAGACTTTGCAGTAAACCTGGAATAAAATTGCTTGAAAGTAAAAGAGCTGGAATGTACTGCGGAATTCACTTAGTCATTTCTACAGCAAAACTTTCTCTCCTCGATTTCTGCCTCATGAGAACAGGAATAATATCAAATTTTCTCACATCTGCTAACGGGTTTTAATTTTTAAAATGACGAAAGCTTCTGTGAGTCAGAATCTCAGAAACGGTGTCTGTAGACGGCGTCAAAAGAAGGTAAATACTTCTTCAAATCCAGTGCCGTTTTGGTGAACTCAGTTGAATTATTTCTAAATTGCGTTGAAAAACAGCTTGTGCAGATCCCTCATCAGTTAAACGATTTTTGTGTCTCTCTGTTTTTTTTTTTGGCAGGGCATGGACAAAGCAAAACTATCAAATAGTTATTGCATTGCACGAGTGTTCATCTGCTCAGCAACATGCGCGATAAAAACCTATGGATAACCAGAAATAGTGGGAGTAAACATAATCGTATCCTTATACCAGTCTGCGGTTGACATACAGTAATATATTTTTAGACTCTATCTTACTATACTTACCGTTTGAGCAGATTTTATGACGAAATTCGAGTGACCCCCAGCACTGCGAAGTACAATTTCGCTGAAAAAAATATTTACACGGTAGAGCGTTATACAGTACTTTTTTATTCCCCGACTGTAACATGAATGCGACAGCGTGGAATTTCGTGCTCCATGTTTAAAACTGTGGCGATGATTATTTTTATAGAAAATCAGAAAACCCTCCGTTTTTTGTTCAAGTAATTTCTTCAAACGATTATGACGTACACCCACTCAGCCTGATTTTGGTATTATGCGAAGGACCACGTGGTATTTGAGTACAGTACATGAGGTATGCTGATGACCTGGTTTGGCCTAGCCGATACATAATCAATTCATTGAAAACTCGGGAAAATGTCTCAACCTACTGTCACGAAGTCTTGACAGTGCGGGATTTTGCAGCCGAAACTCGGTCTTTCCCCGTGAGTCAAACCACCGGTGAACGTAATCAAATCCGACGTTCGCGGTTCGCTTTTCGATTTTCTTCAGGAAGACAAGTTGCAGCTTGCCCTCGGAGTGTCACACGTAGAACTCTTCAGACTTGGCATTTCCTGCTGTTGCAAGCAAGAAAAATATCTTCTGATACCAATGGTGACTGTCGAAATGGCCTTTTTCAAGTCAAGAGGCTTACCATTGGGCGTTTAGTCCAGTATACGCTAGATTACGATCTTCGCTTGGCACGCGTTCTTGTACATAAAAATATCCCTCTCAACGACAGAAAAGTCTCAGTATTTCTAAGAGCTGCTCTTAGAATATTTCCCGACAACGCAGTACTATTTACATGCTGAACAAAATGTCTCAAAATATGACTAGTAACTTGGCTCCACCAGAATCTTTCGAGAACATCAAAAAACCTTCAATTTTCTGCTTCGCAAGACACCAATAAAATTAAGAAGCATCTTTAGACGCGTGATGATTATCGTATCAACCTTCCCCACCATTAAAATGCATTCTCATGCACTTCAAGCTTTAGATTTTGAGAATATTTTGTGCCATATGCATCATGTTTACAGCAACACACCCTGTTTGAAGCCACGCGTGTTCGTTTGTATTTTTTTGTTTAATGGAACGGAACCAAAATTCTGCCGTAGAGAAAATTTGAATTGATCAGGAGCATACGAAGTATGAATATATTTGGACGTTCAAGTTGTACATTTTGATTAGCTCATTTTTCGATACAGTATTTCAAATGATCATCCGTTTCTGCTAATTTTGTTCTAGATCAGCGTTCACCAACCTTTTTTGGTCCGCGGGCCGGCAAATTTGCATACGAATTTTTGCGGACCGGCAAAGTTTCAGAAAAGTTTTTCAGACTAAAAAAAAAAGTTGCTTTATGGCAGGTATTAAAATTTTTTCTGCAAAAATTAAATTAAGAACCAATGAAGCAGCTATATTATAGTGGGGTGTCTTCAGAAAATCAGAAAGGTGGGCTTCAAGAAAGGTGTCTCAGAATGAATCTTAAAACAATTTCTTTTAGCCAGTGAAAATGTGTCTGAAGTGTTATTCGGATGAACGCCAGCTTTCCTTTTCATCAGATTATTTCAACTGTCATTGTCTTTCAGAAATTGTAGGCGAAGATAAGGCTTCATCGCTAACTAAAAAAAAATTAATTATGCTGAAGAAAATTTCTCGCGGACCGGCAAGCAACTTCTGCGGACCGGCCCCGGTCCGCGGACCACGGGTTGGGGAATACTACTCAAGATCAAACACTTCCGATCAGAACGGTTATGAGTTGGGTGAAGCATGCGGTTGAAGAAAACTGCTAGCGGCGATGTTTATGAAACGACAGAGCCTTATTTTGCTCGTAGTTTCGTGTTTCACATTTTACTCATAAGTTCTTCCCGCGAAAAGAACGAGATCAATCCGGTGACAAGATGCCGAAGCAAAAACGGTTTTCGAAAACCAGGTCAGGGCAGTGAAAAGAGAGGGGAGATGCTATAAAACGCGTTCGCCTTTCGAGGCCCCTCGTTTGAATTGGCACATGTTTTTTTTCGCTTCCACGCCAGGGCGAGCAGAAACATTCCGCATGCTAAGCGCTGCACTTCCGGAGAGAACTTCCTGGAAATCTCATACGGATTTGGGCGTAGTTATTTGGATGCAAACATTCCGTCCTCCCCCGAACCGCATTGGTTTGCACAGCCAGAATGTGCCGTACAAATGTTCCAACTAATTTTATTCATAAATGGTTGATTCGAAGTAGAAAATAAACGATTAAATCATTTCATTCAGGACTTTTTTATGCCGAACGTTCTCCTGTCATCTTCAAATGCTTTTTGCTGCGGTAATTACGACATGCCGTACAAGCTACATTAATGGAGTTTGAGTTTCCCTGTATTTTTTCAAATAAGTGAGGTACCGTGCGTTGGTGTTTCTTCTTCGAAAGGATACATTGAAATTATCACATATTTCCAAGGTAGATTATACAGCGAAGCCCAATATTCAACAGACTCCCTATAGTCAAGCTTATTTATCGTTCAAAAACTTGTACTCTCTATGGAAAAAATTCTCTATTTAGTAAAGCAAAATTCAGTTGAAGAATGATTTTTACAAGAATCCCTCAGTTGGCCATCCGAGATAATGCATAAAATTGTAATGGAGTACTCAGTACAATGTAATTGGGAAGACTAAATTTTTGCGTTGAAATCCAAATACCTGCATGCGTCTAGCCATTCAATTGATAACGATAAAAATGTTTTTGGAATATTTTCTAACTCTTCTGCGCTTCGTGTTTTAATCTTGACCATGTGTTTCGAACTGAGCTCTTGACTCACTCAGAAACAAAGTTTCTTACGAAAAGAAGTTCAGAATTCGTTACTTTTCCTCACATTTATTGCAGAGTCAGCAGTTTCTTCGAAGAAATTTTGAGAAGGAAATCAAAACAGCTCAAATATATATCACAGTAATCAAATACGAACAATTTCTAGTTTGGATGGAAAACCGTCGGGAAGAAGACTTCGTAAATTTCCACTGTAATATTTTTCATTGCGTAGGATTTTTTCCAACATGCTACATAGATATCAATATATGAAATTTAAATACATTTTCAAAGCTTTCAGTAGCTCCCACAGATTAGGCAAATCATGGAAATGCGTCCATCTGAAGTTTCGCCGATATATGAAGCTAGAAAAATACATTGTTTTCAAGTGCACCTGACCACCTGCTTTTCTTTATCTATGTCCATGACATACAAAATCGAATAGAAATTCTGCAATATGGAGAGATCGGGAGAAAAAGAGAAACTTCTGTTCGATTTGATAATTGAAGGATTTCATAGAACCAGATTTTCTTCCCATGTGCAAATCACAGTTTTCATGGTAAAACATCGTGATCTAAGTAAAAATAAAAAATAAAAAACGCATCCCTTAAGATCAGTAAAAAAGCCTCTGCAGTCATTTTTCCCCAATTTTTGAGTGAAACGAATATTAAGTATTTTTTATTCAAGACTCTAAGAGTCTAAGTGAATAAATATGCAGAGGAAATTGATTCTCAATTATCTTTCATTTGGAATTATTTTATCATTAAATCTGTGTGTTAGTAAATACGGATCTGCTACTGACGCAGGAGTCAACTGACACTGCGACGTATTCCTGGGGATCGCTGGAACCAAAGGGGCATCAGTGACAGATTCTACACGTGCTTTTGATAAACTTTTTATACAATTTGTGATGCAAAAATAACGCTTTACAAGCCCAAATTGCTTGCATTGTTGCATTGTACGTGGGACATGCTTGAGGAACCTGCGATGACATGTGCTCGTGGTGAACTCTTCACAGACAGCATGTTATTCATGTTTTCCGAAGCTCGGGAATGTTAGCGACAGACACGTGTTTTCTACTCATGCTATTTTTTCGTTCTTTTCGAACGGTATGCAATAATTTAGTTGAATTTTAATTGTACTCAAAAATGTCATTTGAAGAATTGGCACTTTCCGTGGATCCCTGCCTTCTTCCTTGCGGATATGTAAGAAGATCTCCGCGGTGTAACAGAAATAAAGGGGTATCAATATCGACTGAGCACGAAGCCCAACTGCGGGGTACCAACTGAGACCACGTAAAACTGAGCAAAGCCAAACTGAGAGTCACTCCAATGAACTCATCGATACCTAATTATTGAAAATTTGCCGTAGCTATGTCTACCAGAAAAGCTGCAGCAACGACACGCAACAACATTTTCATGCTCGTCAGCACTGCAATCTTCGCCCTGACTGATTCGGGCTTCAATTGAGAGCCCCGTTCTTGTTAAGAAAACTAACAATTAATTTATGTCATACGTCAAGGAGTTTGAACAGTACTGTCTACATAAGTTTGATTTTATAATGTAAACTGCTTCAGAGAGTACCGCATTGTTTACCATCAGCGAAAACGCGTGTACAGAACAACATCTACGAAGGCTCTCAGTTGGAATGCGCCCGAATGGATGACGTACACATGGTTTGCATTCAGTTGGGCGGTCAAGAACACAATTAACTCCCACTGTAATGAAGCCAGAATTCTGGTGTGGTTCATTCCAACGGATGATGAGTACCAAAACCAGCCACACCAGTGTCCGTCGCGCACAACGATCACGATCCCATCCACCCGCACATCTACGTGATAACAGAGGTTATCGTGATTTAATTGCGGTCTGACCGAGTTCTGGGCTGGTCCGTTCATTACGTAAACGAACCATGAATTCTTCCCATTTTTCCTTGCCTCCTGGCGAAATGCCCCATTTCCGGGCTGCCAAATCTCGGGCATCGGTTCCCTCCGGGCTCCAACTTTCTCGGAGGAATGACGTGTATAGTTCATACAGTGTTTCTTATTACAGTATATGGCCCGGAGAAGGTTTTGATACAGACGGGTGATCGGCTGGCTTCCAAGTAAATTTATTGGTTTTCTTGGAATCTTTTATAAATTATTATCTGAATGGATACGACCGGTATTCTGGCAGTTGGTGAATTTGTCAATAGCGATAAATTTTCCGAATGTATTCTGTAAATATAAATTTCCACAACATGCAGGGCGTTTTCCTCCGGAATTTTGGAAAATCCGTCTATGCGGAAATACTTCTATTGAGAACATTCAGAATTACTTGTGCGAGCATATATCGCCAGCCACTTGAAAATGCAATAATTATTTTATTACTTTCCCCACTATTTTGACAATTATTTTTTAGGCCTTCTTCATCAAAAATTTAAGCATTCCAAAAATTTATACTGCGCATTTTTCATTACTGAACCCAGCTGTGGTTAACAAATTTTCAACACTGTTACACTAAGGGTGATGCATAAACAATACTGTACTGGAGACAATTTTGGTTAATTGATCAAGACGCCTGATTTTGCAGAATCGTCATTCATAAATCGCTAGAATAGCTTTTTGAAGTCACTGTTGCCTCCAGGGAGGTATACATTTTGAGTAGAAGTTTTCCTGCAATTGCAGGATTTATATCATTGAATAAAAAATTAGTTTGGTAAACTGTGTATAGCTCAAGATCCGTGCGTCGAATCAATCCATGAAAAAAAACATGTGAGGAAAATATTGTAAGATTTCAGACAGCATGCAATTTATATTTTCTTCGTTTATTGTTAACGTTGACCGAGTTGTGAACTTCAGTATACTGTAACAGTATCGCATATATTTTACACCTATTTCACAATTCCCAAAGACATACAGTACTTTTCATAATATTACAGTATTCTAATCTTTAATGCACTTAAATCTTCGTTCCGCTTTGGCCAACTCATGGACTAAACGTATATTGCTCTGTTGGACTCCTTATAGCAAAATCTCACGTAAAACCTGACAGGGTTATCACGTACCAGCAGCATTCGTTCAAAAGCGCTGTCTTTGTTAATTCCTTCGGGCTTGAATAATTGAGTTTCTGTGATAACGCGAATGATGCATCTGTGTTTGAGGCGGAGGACGCTTCTTTGAGTTCCATCAGTAGTCGGATCTTGCATCATTGAGATATTACCTGCTCCACTACTAGATGGAAAAGGAAGGCCCGGAAAGTAAGGAAATGACAGTAGGAAAACTCGAACGCGAACTCGATGTTAATGAAACCGCGGAAGCAAGCTGGCAAGGCATTCACAAGAGTAGTAGCATGTGGGTTATCGTGGGTGGACAAATGAAACATGGTTTTGAGCATGCTGAGGAGAAAATGGACGGGTGCAGAGAAAAGACCGGAAGGAAGCGCAGCCAACATTCCGATGGAAAATGGATCCCGGGATGCGCCGAACAGTCGGTGTCGTGCTGATGCATGATCTCGCGGCCATTAATTTTTGCGAGGAAGGGTTTAAAGTCTCTGGACTCACATTTGTCAGTCTGCTATGCTCAGTACCATGTCCAGACGAATGCACATGCGAGCAAATGGCGTGATTATGCCGTTCTCCCCCAGGCCTGGTCAGTCTGTGAGCCGATCCCGGAGCGAATCCGAAACTCTCAATGATGAAAAGCCCATCAGCAGGCCAATTTTTCTGCCTGATGCTTTGTTTTTTTGTGTGGGACGAATACTGGCTACAGACGCATTCCTCGAGTGACTGGAGTTGATGGTGTCGCGTTGCGCTTAATGGCCATCAAATGGCGAAACAATGGCATGCACTTCGTTGCGAAAAACGAGCTGTATCGCAAATGCACTAACTTTCTACGCATGTTCTTCCATGTGGCTTCTGGAAATCAAAGGCTCGTATATTGACGGTGCTCTGGTGCACTTTTTTGTGTCTACTTCGAAGGCATAAACCAATTTTCCAATGTCCGAGACCTAGGTAAAGTTTTTTTTTGTTGCATCCGGCGGATAAGTGCATGCATTCCCATGTATATCCAGGCAATGAAAAAATAAATATCCCGGCATTAAAAATTTGGGCTATTTGAGGAAGAAATCTCAATTCGTTTGAGAATATTGAGAAGCAGATAATGAGCCACACCGACATAAAAAAAACTGCACTCCTGTAGTCGTGCAGTATCCATTTTCAAAAATCTTGAAAATGCAAAAATCGCTGCAAAATTTTCCACAATTGGAGAATCGTTCGCTGCCGCGGCCAGAAGTCTCAAATATTTTTTTATTAGTGTAGGTTTCTGGGAGGGGATTTTGCTCAGATATTTTCAGCCAGTCCACGAGGCAGATTCGTGGTGAGCAGCAGGGTCAGAGACCTTAGGATATTACATTCGCCGAAGTGTCGCTTTCTGGGTAAAATTGCGCCATAACACATGACGAAAGCTGAACCCTGTCACAACTTAAACCCAGCTTAAAATTAAAGATTCCAACGAATTCCAGAAGAACAGCGCATTTCGCACTGAAGAGGCTCCTCGGAAAGTAGAAAAGAGAATAATGTTGTACCTGAATTTTCGGGCTAATAACTGAATGTCATCACCCGGATAAACAAGTATCACAGATGATCGAAAATTATAACAATTTCCTAGAAGATATTAATAATGTACGCATTCGGCGATGGCCTGGCAAGATATTCGAGATATTCCCGTTTATAAGGAAGAGCACCTTATGATATTTATTTCCTGCTCTCATGAACCTTTCGTTTAAAAATGCATGACCTGCACTTAATTGCTTCTCTAATTTCTCATGCCATCAAATATTTGTATTCCCGAAATTGTGCTGCCTATCTAAAACTTACGACATGATTTGTGGTTTTTATGAATGTTCCTTCGAACTCCTAGCAAATCTGGAGGAAATTCAGAGACTCGAATATGAGCAACTTATACAGTTGTTCAAATGTAACATTTATCGACGTATGATGGAAAGGACTAGTGTAGTGTATTCTGGAAATTCAAGTACGAAGGGCAGTAAAAAACATGATTACGATCAGCATTGCTTGTGGTTTGATGCCTACTCCATTTTTTGAGGAAATAATAGCATGAGCATTTCATTCTTCCTGTTTTTCAGAATGTACAAGAGAAGTTCGCTGGCGATGATGGTCGTCTCGACTTGGGTCTCGGCTTTTGTTTTCCTGCTGCCGACGTTGCTGGAAAAATGGGGGAAATTCGGGCTCGACTTGGAAATCGGAAGCTGTTCTATTCTTCCAGTGAATGGACAAAGTCCGAAGGTAATTTCCGCTCGCTTACGAGCCACATATCCACTTTTCCCGGGATGCACGTCGATGCAGTTTGTGCCGTCATTCCGCGGATCCTCGCATAAGCCAGAGCGATTCTTTACTGGTCCTCGTTAGTGCGGAAGAAAAGAAAGTTCCTACTTCGGTACTTACGAGTCTCCTGGCATAAATTCTGGTACTACTAAATCACATCAGCGTGGGCGAGTTCCTCCTATTTTTTTGTCTTCTCTCCTAATTTTATGGATTTTCCTTGCCAATGGGACTCTCCTCCTACGAGCAGCTCTTCTTCTTCTCATACCACGTGCAACACTCTATTTACTTTGCCAGAGCAGTAATCACATTTTCAAAATAGGTACAGCCCTATCCGCTACGAAGTAACGTGTCCTTGGTCGACATGCTTGGAATTTTGACAGTGTATCAGAAAATTGTGAGTTGATGATGAGCTAGAACAAATGTTGGGATTGCAATACCTTAAAAATTTGAAGAATCGGAAAAAGTGTGCAGATAGTCTTGTACTTGTAGATGAAATGTGGGAAGCCCTTCTATTTTGCATTGCACGGACAGTGCGTGACTTGAATTTACAAGACAGGTTTCAGATTTCGGCGCCTAGTCAAATTTTCACACTTTATTCACACAATTGTATTTCGTTTTGAACTCGAGTTCTTCACTTGATTTGGTCCTAGCAAAACATGGCCAGAATTCCACCATATCTTCCACTTTTTTTTCCCCATCCGATTTTGCCACAATGTATCATTGAAGCATAAAGTATAAGACAGCCACCGGTTCCATGAATTTTTTCAACACTCAGGGAAACCGCGTTTCTTAAAAAAAAGTTCAAAAATCTCTTCTATCAGAAAGTTCTGATCAATATTGTCAGACACTCCATATTGCTCCAATGCCTTCAATCGTGAAAGATCATCATTCCGAATCAAGGCATGCGTGGAAGAGGAAATTAGATGTGATATGAGGCCGAAAATTGCCCGAATAAATGCGGGAGATTCGTCCACCAACGAGTACACACACCCAAAAGTAATTCAATACATTTCTTTATTTATACAATAGTTTTTTCTTTAGAATATTGATTCGCAGGTTTCCATGCGGAACATAATTTTTACTAGCCGTACGTTCAAATTAAATATTCGATGGAAAGCGTGACGAATATTGCTGACTGCAAATATTAAAAAATTCCATGTGCAGTTATTGTCGAACTCGGCCTTTTCTGATGAGTCCGAAATTGAGCTTATACCGAGATATGATGTATTTGCAGGAATTTTTGTTCGTGGTCGCATTCGCACTGCCGTGCATCGTCATTATAGTATGCTACGCCAGAATATTCCTCATAGCGAGGAAAGCGGAGAAGAAAGTGAACAGAGGCGCCAAACGAGGGCCGAGGGTGTCAGCAGCCATTCCATCGTCGTCAACCACGACGACTACGGGACCATCAACGTCGTCAACGTCCACGACATCAACGACACCAGCGACGAGGAAATCCCGGATACCGAAGCTGGGCTTGATCGTGCGGGACAAGTTGTCCAAGGTTGCAGCGAGCCCAGCGAGGAATGGATTCAGCGGAACAGACGTAGAAACGGACGCAGCGACGCAAAATTACGTTTTGAAAATCGAAGACAAAACCGGGGTCACGTTCGTACAGGGGCCCGTCCGAGTCGAGGTCAGCGCCATGCTCGAGCCAGAGGACTCGAAACCAGATGACAGCAACGGGGAGCCCTCGCCGAAATTGCCACAGCACCAGGGCTCGGCGGTCCCTGCTGGGATCTTGCTGTCGTCGGAAGACGACAAGCCGGAACAGGACAAGATTGCCACGTTTGCAGTAGACGTCATCGAGATGAACAGCGGGGTCTCGGCGTCTCCTGCACATCCGGCGTTTTCAGCGCCGGTCCTGGACGAGGTGACTAGTTTCCAGGAGATGCCTGTTGAGGATCCGGACAGTGTTACCAACCCGCGACTCGTGTCCTGTCTCGGCGTCAAGCGAAACACAGCCACCGGCATGTCAGTCAACTTCACCTTGTCGTCCATCCGCCGCACGGCGTCCAAGTACAAGCGCGGCTCCTTCCGCACCGGGCTTTCCGCCAAAGACGTTCGTCTCCTCAAGATGATCCTCACTATCTTCGTGGCTTTCGTGGCGTGTTACCTGCCAATCACGACTGTGAAGGCACTCGGCAAGGAAGCCGAGTGGCCGATCGCGTCCGTGATCTCCAACCTACTCATCTACCTGACCACGTGCATCAATCCGCTCATCTATGTAGCCATGAGCTCGGAGTACCGATTGGCTTACAAGAATTTGCTCACTTGCAGGTCCGACCGCGAGTGCAGCACGCGCAGCTCGTCGAAAAACACTTGAAGCGACATTCCGAGGAGATTATTTTCGAACGAATGGGGGTCGCTGTTTTTCGGTTGTTTCCTGATTTCCTAGAGAGAAACATGGACCCGGCAGGAATGCGTTCATGGAGTTTATCCGACAACAGCGATCGGAACACCAGGTATCTTCAAACGCATTTGCCGATGTGATGCGGCGCGACACGAGCGAATGAGCGCGTGCGTGCGAAAAGTCGTTCCGTTTTGTTTGTCTTTTGCCTTCAACGTGTTGATTTTGTTTATTTATTTTTGGCATCACGGCCTGAGCTCGATGGGGCTATAGGTGTGAAACGCACACACGTCCGGACTCATTCGCCGAAACTATTCATTGTCGCAGAAAGGAATTTTTCGGGTTACGTCCCACAGACGTTCCTCTTGGAACACCTGCCAGACTCATTCGGACCGAATCTTTTTTGTGCGCAGATTTGCTATTCATTCGGAATATTTTTCGAGGTATCCGAAGGAGAAAACGCGCGTCAGCATTCCTCTCAAGGAACTTCTTCAATTTGCGCTGCCAATTTAATGGTGATCGAATTTTTTGTCAATGAGTTTTACACATTTTACGGCACAACGACCATTCATGCCTTTTCGGAAATATTGAGTCGTTACTCGGGCATCGGAGCATGATATGGAATGAAAGAGCATTGCGTTAATAATGTTTTGCGATGGTTTTTGTTTCGAACACCCAAAGGTCGAGTACTTGATTGAGGATTCATGGTTGCTATTGTTCGGATTCTTCGTCCTCTCTCGCTTTTTATTATGAAACATTTTCTATGTGACTGTTACTGTACCTTTGATCCGCACATTTTCATAATGTCACTCGAGTAGGTATATATCTTCATACGTTTCCTCATCTTGTCAATCAATTTGGCAAGGTTCACACATGGGCCCGTTCCATGGTCTGTTCTCTATTTTCAACTCTTCGCGTTTCTTTTTCTTCCGGTAGAAAAAAGTTATCCGAATCCGAGCGATGAATGGGTGATTGCAATGGCCGGAATTGATGTGAATCTGTCCCATGCGCTTTGATATGGACATACAAGAACTACAATAATTTCCAAAAATGTTCTCATTCCGATTCATCACATCTCGCGATATCATAATTGGTGTTCCTGTCTTCTTTGAAACAAGTAATCATGACTCCTATTCGATCACACGGTGCGTCATGAGTTTTCGTGACGCAATCATGCGATTTTGCCATGTTGGTTGCTCCCGAAGTGCACATAATTTTCCAATATGAGATGAATGAAGTGATAATCACGACTTTCATAAGAAGCATAATATGGCTAGCACTGTGTACCAGTGAAAGAAAGATGGCGGTAGCTCTTCATCCGTGAATACCGATCATCAGGTTTCCCAGCCATTTTAATCTGTTTTTACAACCACAGCTCATTAAAATGTAAAAGGAAATTTTCCAATTCTACGTAATGCTTTCACAGAGAACTCGAGTTGCTGGGAACGTATTCTGCATACTGTAGTGCGGGCCGAAATCTATTTTAGTTTTCCGGATGCATGGATATGATCGTGGTCTGAACTACTGGAAGAAATTCGATGCCTCGCAGTGATTCCAGTTCACGTCATCTTCTCCGTGTTTCACCTCTGTCATTCTCCAACATTTTTCTTCAATTTTGGGAAAAAACAATACTTTGACCTCCATTCCAACGCTAAGTTTGCTTTTTATAGCAGTTGAGGAAATTGAGGGCTACCCATGTTCTGATTACTCAAGCACATCCTGCCGCGAAACGGCTTCTATTGGAAACGATACAATTGAAAAATATATATACATCTTTCTACTTTTGAAACTGCTTTTCCCCGGGATGTGAATGTATTTGCGAAAAAGAGAGGCATGTACGGAAAATATCTTGAAGAAATCTCTAAGAAGTGAGGACAGACATCCTGCCAATAAGTCTCTGAACTTCAGTACTTCGTATAGGTTCATGACTAGAATACATAGCCTAAACTATGCGTTCGAAATTTCGTCTGGGGCTCAGGATGTCAGTCTGCAGACCAATAAGCGTCTACAACTTTTGATGACACTTTTTCATAACGTATTGCGCAATTTATTGTTTTCTCGCGTTATACAACGAAGAGACCAGGCTTTTCACGAAAGAGAAGTAAGGAAGCAGAACAGAGATATATAACGAGAGAGAGCAAAGCCTGATCGTATCATTAACAATAAAAATTGCTCAAAACCGATGTTCGAGCACTGAGAACTTCTATAGAAAGGAGGAATACGATTACTCATTCTACGACACAGTGATATAGCGATTCAAACCGTCGCGAATGAGACAAATTGCGGAGAGTTCGCGAAAAGTCATGTGCAGAACAATAGTTTGGCAACGAATGAAACAAAAAAATCGCGTTAGCAACACACGGCGAGGAAAGATTCGCGTCGGGCGCAGGAAATGGCACCTACAAGGTCTGCACCGACAGTCAAAAATAAAAAATACAAATAATTAGACTCCGTCGATAACACAAAATCGCCTCCCTTGATCGCGAACTATTGGCACAGTTTATGATGAAATTCTTTCAATGCTTCCTGTTGCTGATCCCATCTCAGAGAGATTTATCACCCCGACACCCAAAAAGGAAGCGAATAAAAACGGAATTCGTTTCATTCTTTGTCACGATCACTCTCCGCTGAGCGGGATGGAAAAAAATACGCGTCGGACCGCATTCAAACAAAAAGCGTATCTCATGAAAAAAACAAAACACACACACACAGTCCAGTGGTCAGCAAACCACAGCACTCACTTAGGCACCACAATACTGCTGACAAATTCGGTGCCCGTAATCGCCTTTGCAGGAAAAAGAACGAAGTCACTGGAAGCAATTTTCACATGGTCATGGAAAGGGCAGGACTGCTGACTTAATGGCACACACGTTCAGCTGTCGAAAACCTCGCAAAAACAAAGTGCAACCCTACCATGATGAGCAGCACTTGATGCTGCCTGTCTCTCTCCATCACAATTCCTTCCGATCTCTGCTCAGCGCCGCAGCGAAACGCCCGAAAGCCCATTTCCAAAACATTAAGCATTATTATCGCTTAAAAAATCTCACGTGCCCGAGTATTATGGTCTCGACGAAACAAAAACAATATGTCCCCAATCAGGCACCATTTCGCGCAGACATGTTAAATCCGTTTGTTTCACGCCACACAGCGTTTTCTTCGAAAACGAAATTTTTTTCAAAGAAAATCATGGTGCCGAAAACTTGGGAGTGATTCAATGATCCGAGGGTCCATCTTGATATGGGCTAGGTGTTTCAGTTACAGGTGAACCAAAATCAGGGGTGCCACCCGCTGATTGCTCAGGATGTCGAACAACTCCCGGAGTAGGCTGTTGCTGCATGAGGGCCACGAACTGCTGCATCAATTGAACTACAACCGGATTTCCCATCTGCATCGGTACACCTGAAAAGAGCATCGAAGGAGACATTATTTTGAGTCTAGAACAGTATTCCCCAACCCGTTTTTGCCGGTCCAATTTTGCCGGTCCATTTTTGCCGGTCCATTTTTGCCGGTCCGCTGGAAATTTTCAGCATATCACATGTATCCGAAGTAAGGAATGAGTTTATCTTATCTTTACCTAAAATTTTGTAAAGGACAATGGCAGTTGAAATTTACTGATAATAAAAGTTGGCTTTTCGCTTGACACCTCAGAAAAATGTTCACCTTCTGAAATAAATACGGGTAATTTTAATGTTTTCATTCTCAGGAAATTTTCTTCAAGCCAAATTTTCTATTTTTTTAAACATTCAACTATAGCTGCTTCATTGATGCTCAACTCAATTTTTGCAAAAAGCAGAAACTTTTAAAGACCTGCCATTAAGTCTTTCAAGCAAAACTTTTGTGAGCCTGCAAAATTTTACGAAACTTTGCAGGTCCTCATACATTTTTTTGGGAATTTGCTGGTCCGAACGGGTCCAAAAACGTTGGGGAAAACTGGTCTAGAACAGACAATTTACATTTTCGGACGCATAAAGATACACTTCGTTTTCCCATCAATATATAATGTAACCCGAAATAAGTTAACCCGGAAGTTGACTTTGAGTGTGTACATGTGATGTTGACCATCTAGCGATGTTTAAAAAGGTCACTGGGATTCGTTCCAGGAAAATCGCTTTAAATCCTATTAAAATGTACAAAATTTGAAAACTGCGATAACAAACCCATCAAAATTTATAATATATAGACATGCATAGTGTATACTGTATATGCGTATGCATCTAGCTGGTGTCCATTATATGAGGACGTATAACCTCACACAAGTATACAGCAGTACTACGTGTTCCTTATTCAATACATTACCTTCATTCACTGACTATTTAACTGTTGGTCAACAAGCCTCAGTGGCGGCGGAAACAAAACAAAAACAAAAGCAGCCTCGATTCCATTTACATTATTCTACGAAAATGTTGCATTGGATGTCCAAAAAGTGGCCGGAGACATATGTGTAGAAATAATGCCGCTTGCACGGTGCAAAACAGAAAGAAGCGCAGTTAATTTCATAATTAATTTTAAAAAAAATTTTTGAAAATACAAACCCTCAGTTTTTTCATAGTTGAATGAATGTTACCATTGGTCACACAAAAACTGGAATAAAACGACAGGATGAAATTTGAGATCAGACATGCTGAAAAATAAAGCGCAAAAAGTTGGCGTTCCTTGCGTAAAGGGTAGCCCAGGACACTCTGGGCAAATTTTAAACGAATATACATTATTAAATACTTTGAAAGCTAAACAAATTTAAAAGGTTCATTTATTATACTTAATCAGAAACAAACTTCTATCGATTAGTTATGACTAGCAAATGATTGGACTTTTTCACCTAACTCTGGCCGCAACAATTGCTATTTGGCCAAGTGAAGAAGCCTCATGTTGAAGAATTTTTCGAAAACGTCGAGCCTTGACTCAAACGGCTATACTGTATTTTAAAAATGTAGCATTGCTGAAAAGATGACTTTTCTGTAAGAAAAATGTCCCCTAATCGTACTTCGAGAGTAAAATACAGTGCGTTAATTGAGTTTCCTGTTACTATACTGTACTTATTTTAACAGTTTGTTTGGCCCAATGACATTAAAATGCCAACGAGTGTAGGCATTCGTTTTTCATCAGAAGATGAAGAATTTGAGTTGGTTCCAGCCACGACGTGAATCTGCCATCAGAATTTCAAGACACGGTAATCAGCGAACGATTGAGAGATTCCGCAGTGGCACGATTCCAGAAATCCAACGAACTTGGCACAGAAAACCCGACGTCGCTCGGTTCAGATTCATAAAAAAAATCAAGCCTCACCTGTCATGGGAAAAGCAGGACTAGGTCCCATGACGGGAGCGAATGACACAGGTCGTTGACTGACGGACGCGGAGGACGAGTGACCTTGCCCGTCACCCGCGTAAAATTCAATCACCCGGCCGAGCTCGTCGCGGGACAGCATCGCCGCATGGCCGAGGCGTTGCAAAAGACCTCGTTTTTCTCCCTCGGGGTAAGTTGGGTCTATATACAGCTTGTTGAACAGCTGAGAGACCTTCCGTGACACACACATCAAGTCCGAAGTTGCCTTCTCGCAAAGTTGACGGTTCACTGTTGATAGAAAAAATTGCGTATTTTTGTGTGGACTCAATCAGCAAGTGCGGTATTCACGCATCGACGGAAAATCAAAAAGCCTCATTCGACTCTTTGATCAGCCCATTTATACGCAAATTTTAATGAGCATATTCTTGTATTCAAGTGGTCCCCATGATTTAATTAAAAAAAGTAAAATTCACCTTTTTCGAATTGTATCATGTCATACGCGAAATTTCTTTATTTCACGAGATAGTTCTTCGGAATCGGGCAATTGAAAAGTCGCCAATAGAATAACATGGGAGATGAATGAAAAGCTGGAATGAATTTCTGATCATGAAAAATTTCGAACTGATTATCGAGAGGAATGCAAATGAGAAAGACGTATTCATGTAAGGTGCCACGAAAATCTAAAAAAAAAAACGGTTACGGTTCTTGCGTTTATTTCGAATGACTCTCTTGGAGGTCTCGCGGCTATGAGAAGCCAAGAAAATACGATCTGTACAAAGTTCATGCTTTATAAAGTCTCGACATGGTAATGTGATGTATTTTAATACATCGAATGGCAATTATTGGAGTAGTGATTTTCCTTTACTCACAAAATCAGTGGTTACGGCTTTGGAGTGAGGCGAAAAATGTGAGAGCAGTTATCCAAGATACTATAAAAAAACATTGGAGCAGTTGAAGCAGTATGCAGAAGAGCATGAATATGATAAATTTAAATCAGCAGCCCGGAAATTGCTTGACAGCTTCCAAATACTTCACATAGATTCACAATACTGTATTATAATTCTGTATTTTCATCCCCACCACGAAGGACTGCATTTTTTTAAATCAAGCAGTATTTACCCAAATTATCCTCCAGTTTTTGTCTGCTTCTATCTGAGGCAGATTTAAGGTAATTTCTAAGACTTCTGGAATATTCTTCGATGCAAATCACGACGGTACCCGGAAAAGGAATCCGAAATATTTTATTCGAGTGCAATCACAATGATAGGATCTGGGATTTGAACCAGTCCAGACAAATATACTCGGAATGTGTTGCAAATTCAGTCACTAGAGCATAAAAATAATTCAAGAGGCCTTGATGGATTACCTGGAGGATGTTTTCGACGATGGGATGAACTGTCGTTCACATTCAAGGTTGTTGGTCTTGTAGATTTTCCCTGACGTTCAGGAGTCAATCGATTATTCAAACTTTCCATGGAATCTCTGGATAATTCAAGCTGACTTCCTCCGAATTTATGAGGATCTTGTATCCGTGATCGCCTCCTATGAAAGAAAAATATAAGGTCATCGAAAGAAAGAAAATCACAGAATCTAGCGGGAAATCGATATTGTCATTCAAAACTTGAGAAGACGCGCGCTTTCACTGCAAATGGATTATTTGCCTATAAACATAACATGAATCCAAAAAATCGAAGAATCTCGAGATTCATCGATAAAAGCTCACTGAATATCAGAAATAATTGTAAGATTGAGGAAATACTGTATACCTCTTTTCGCGACTTGAGCTGATTTCAGCAACAGCGGATGAGGTGTTGAATTATATGATATATGATATTATATATCATATATATAAGGTGCCGGATATGATTATTTACATAATAAGCCGAGCATGATCTACCTTTATACAATTTTCAGATCCTGAAAATCCATCAGCAGCTTGTCATTTTTTTCTTAATCAGGAAACGACTACTATGATTTTATTGTACCCATTTTCAAAGGTCATTAGTAGCTGCTGGTGCTTCAACTTTGGTAACACTTGACTAGGCAAAATTTAAAAGTCATTTAAAAAAGCATGTAAGAACTTAAGTTTGTCGGAAACACGGATTCATCAACATTTAGCGCTGTCGGGGTTCTTGAATGAACTTCTGGATAGTCTAGAATATTGACATATGAAGCAATCATTCAGGTTTGCGAGGGCTCCGGAGTCTTTTTGGATTTTTTAAAATAAATTAATTTGAAGGTTTCAAAGACGGAAAGTTTCGCCTCGTCCGGAATACATTCAACTTCCACTGACCCTAAAGTGAAATTCTCCTCCGAACTCGATGGATCATCGGCACCTCGGCGATGACGAAGGTCGCCAATTGATTGCGAAGAAGATAAGCCGTGGCTTCGAGAACGTCTTCGTGCCTTCGAAGCACTGCTTCCTTCCTCAACATTAAGTCGGGAGCCCGAAGCCATTAACCCTCTCTGTTGACGTACACAAAATATTGAAATCTGAAATCTTTTACAGGTGGACTCTTCCTCTCTTCAGAGAAATTCAACGGACCAAAAAAAAATCGGTGAAGCGAGAATTTAGTCTTCGAGAACTTCTATAAGTTGAGGAGAAAATCCTATGCTCCTATGGGTCCAAAACAAAATTTGTTACACGGAAAATATCGTTCTGAAATAATCGTTACAGAAAGAGTCCACCTGTACTTGAAGTTTTTGAACACTTACGGCCTGAATATTTCCGACCGAGGGTGACCGCTGACGATGTTCGACTTGCACTCGATCTTGAGACGTTTTCTTCCCTAGAATATCAGCACATACATGTTCAACGGAATTTTTCAAATATTTTTCATGCATTTGTGGAAAACTGAAGTCACCAGCACGGCAAAAAATGACTAAGAAGGCATGCTTGGTAAAGTTCAAAACATGCAAACCAACATCCTCCACCACAGATATAGCAGAAAACTCAAAAAATAAAGGTCGAAGCACGACGCCATATTCTCTGAAAAAAGAAATCCTTGTAAGCAGGAACTAAGACCTTTTTTTTTTACTATCAAGTGTTACAGCCACTTCAAAACCAAAGATCGAAGGTCACTCAGTACGTGACCAATTCCAGAAATATTGCAGCTCAAATCACGCGTTCTACTCGAAGGGCTAGATCTATCCGGTGTTAATGACCCTCGTACCTTCATTCGAGATTAGAATTTTCGGCGTGCAGACCGAAATCACCAGCCAATCTTGGCACTCATCTACGTTTAACATACCCTGTGTGGGAGGAGCAGGTAGAATACGTCTCGGGACTGACAACGGACCGGTCAGGTCAGAGAGTGAACACGCCCTACGCATAATGCCACTGTCTCTATTTCCTGAAACCGAAACGTAACGTTCTAAATGCAGAAACAAATAGCACAGCAAACTTAAAATTAGGAAAATATCGATGCTGCTCATCACTGAAACTCAGAATCATGCGAAGCAATTTTATAAAGCAATTACCGCTGTCATCGCGGGTCGCACTCCTATGCATGATCCGCTTGAAATTTCAAAAATGGAAGCCTTTTCAAGATTACGTGTAAAACGGTGATTCTACCACATGATTCCGCGCTATTATGCACAAAGACACGCTAATAATTTGAGTGTTATTAATTATAGTGAAATTGGCATAAAACTTTAGTTAGAACAATTGGGGAAAGCTGGAAATCGTGGTATCACCCAGAAAAAACAAGTTTTTGACGCCCGAGAAAATAATTGAAATATTTTCGGCCTTTCGAAAACTTTCATAGTCATCGTCAATAGAGCTTGAGAAATTTTTGGCATCTTCAAAAAGAAAATGAATGTCTCTACATTTTCCGCATTCGATTAAAAAGTTCGCATCTGGATTTGTATACTAAAAAAATAAAATAAAATATTTTTCCAGGAGCCACACGCTACCAGCTGATGGTCGCTTATTTTTCGATTTTTACTTCGTTTCCTACTGTCGAATACTCTTTCGATAAAAATTAGGGTTCTTGTTCATAATTCCCGGAAGCACGCATGTTTTTGTGGGTCCGTACCAGCGTGTGAAACACGTATAATTTTATTTTTATATAGAGACAGCTATCGGCTAAGTATACACCGGAAAAGCGTGCGTTAAAAATCGTAAAAGTTATTTCCTTTTTGAGATATTACGAGTATTTTTGCTGAAAAAAGTGCACGGACGTACGTGTTCTTATCCAGTACTAAATACGGACGCGAAGTCCTGGAGTAATTTCAGCAATGAGGTTCTATTTGCTTGAACTTGGATGTGCAACGGATCAGCCGAAACTTTTCTAGAATATCGTAAATACCTGATCGATTACTCGGTGACTTCGTTGCCCCCGACGCGAAAGCTCGTCGTGAATGATTTCCGTTCGACTCGATATCCGAGTCCACGGTTCGGCTCAGGTCAGAAATGCTCACGCTGCCGCGAAGTCCCGGACGTCCCAACTGACAACGAACATCGGTAATTATTTTTTTCAACAGAAAATCACGAAGAAAATCAGATTCGTTCAATGGATGGATAACTCACACTGTCCAACTTTCGCCGCGTCTCTTCGATCTGCCGTTGGAGCTCAAGTCGGCTGCGACGAATTTCTCGCTGTTGCGGCTCTTGCTGCAGCGCATCCAGTTTCCTGACGCTTCCGCTCGCTTGAGAGTCCGCATAACCAGCAGGAAGAGTTTCGTTTTGAACACTTAATGAGATTTTCAGATCGAGGTTTTGCGCAGAATCCTTCAGGACGGAGGGCTTCTCCTGCATTGGGCTTCGCACGGAAATCGACTGCTGGTTCCCGGCATCCAAACTCTCATAACTGGAAGACAGCGGTTCCGCTTTAGTATAAAATCTACATCACCCACGCACCCAATTAGTTAGTTTTGCATATCCTGCATAATTCCACGGTATTCGGCGTCCTTGCATATCAAAGATTATCACCATGGACAAATTTAAAAGTTCATGAGCAATGAAGCAACAAAGAGAGGGGAGTGTTGAGTGGATGGTCAGAAAAATTACATTCTTTCTCTTTTCAATACAATATCACATATTTCGGACTCAATTTTGCATTTTGGTCATGACTTGAATGACATTAGGGTGCTTCTGTGTTTTTTCCGCTCCCAAAAAAGTTTCCTTCGATAATAAATCCTGTACACTACGATAAATATTCCTTAGCATACATAATTATTATAAAGATTTTGGGCTTGATGATTTCCGTGATAATATACATCTTAGTTTTTGAGAGAGGGTGATTAAATTCTTTCCATTGATGATATTCAAATGCTCTCCGACGAAGTCGATAATCACATTTATTTCATGTTTTCTACTTTGATATCCCCATTTCATCAAACACTTTTTATTGTGTACAGTAGGAGTCACTTGTCATTTACAGGTGCCCCGCAATTCGACCCTAATCCGTTGCCGGGTATAAGAGTCGAATTGTGAAGCGGTCGAATTACGAGACGATGTCAAATTCGATGTTTTCTACATCGAATTTGAAATTTTGAGTCTCTTTGCAGGTCACATAGCTGGGCAAAAGGTCGAATTGCAAGTCGACGTCCCAGCAAATTCGACCGTCGAATTGCGGGACGTCGACATGCATGTGAGGTGCCACTTGCACTGTAATGTATAGTAATAACATGTTGACCCTCACTCGGACAGATTTGTGGATTCTTGGGTAATATTGCAAACAAATTGCACTAAATTAACTCAAAGAAGGTGACCGTAAGAGTGAAACCCCGAAAATTTTCACACTTTTTGCTCAGTATGTAAAAATTGGAAATATTGTCAATAAATGATTCAATACGAGGAGTTGATCTGTCATGTATACCTCACACTAACGCCATGATCAACGCTGGGAGTTGAAGCTGTGGTTGATTGCGCATGTTCACTCCAACCCTTCTGGATTTGTCCACCGGATTCTCCCTCCAATTCCAGATCACTGTCTAGACTTCCAGAAAACGACGTCGACGAGACATTTTGCAAATCGTTCGGGAGTCCGTCCGATTGACTTTCTCGGCGCAGCATCTCCTCGTTTGCTTCCATGACAGTGTAAGAGCTGTAAAAGACCAGTCAACCTTTGAGTAATTGTTCATAAATTCCAAGTATGGGTTGCAGTGAAGTCGAAGGGTCCTTCACTTCCCGCTTGAACAGTAACAGGTATAATTCAGATAGCGATCAAATTTGCTCACGTTTGCGAGTCGCGACACGTAGGAACGTAAATCGGAATGTCATAAGAAAATCCTTCGCCGTATTCCTCGGGTTCCGAGAAGTCCTCGTCAATGTCCCCTTCGTGGTCCGCCTCGTCATCCTGCAATTTCATGAACCCATGAAAACTTCAATCAAACAGTCATTGACGAAAATTCCCGGGCTTTAATAACATCGTTTTCTAATAACCGAATTAGAGCCCATTTACGCCAGACTGCCCCCTGAATTAGTCATTCGAAGGCATTTATTGCGTAAATTAATTAAAATCTCATTCTTACCTCCCGCGGAAAGCTGGTGACGCTGCTTTCATCGGTCGGGTGCCTCCTGTTCTCTTTGTCACTTCCGATGGATCGCGGGGCCTTAAATATAGCATTCCATAATTACGGGCCCTTTCTCAAAAAGATCCGCTTATGCTCATGAGTATTAAGCACCTTACTTCGTCGTGAAACCGGCAACTTTCTGTGATTACCGACCAACTACACTACGAACCTCTCAATAAAAGACGCTCAATTTTCTATCACACAGAAATATAGATACCCAGTAGAGTACAGTACATTATATAAATCACTTTCTCTCTCTCAATAAAAAAGCACGCGCGCACAAATCTGCGCAGACAAAAGACGCAGAATAGTAAGTATGATTATTCGGTTTTTAAGTTGAAGTGTTCGTGCTAGCATTGTCAAACAGCTGGGGCGTTAAAAAATGGTATTAACATATTTCGATTAACATGATACTACGGCATTCATGCTGAAACAGAACTGTCTTCTCGAGAAAACTGCATATGAAAAAGGAAGGATTACGCCGCTGTAAAAAATAGCACGAGAAGTCCGTTCATGCAAATTATTCGTACACACGATCGCATGAACCAGGAAGCATAAAAACTTGAGTATCAAAAACTAACCGTTCCGAGCATCGGGGCGCTCGTTTCAGTGTTGCTTTCGAGGGAAGAACTCTCTTTGGACGACTCGGAGTCATTCACGCCTGAAATAAGGGGGATTTTTTCATTGCGCTACTTTTTTAAAGCCAAAAATATGGCAAAAGCTCACCGTTCGCGACAGGGGCTGTGGGGAAGGGTATGGATGTGTCCGAAAAATGATGTGACCGCACAGTCAAGGATTGCGACTGGGAGCTGTCGATCCTTTGAGCCCATCTGCCTTTCGGGAATTCGGAACCATGAGCTTGTCCGTAGGCACTGCTGGTGCTGATGTTCAATTGCGACGAATTCAAAGAACCCGGGTTCTCGATCTTCTTCTTGGCCCATGACGGCAGCTGACCGATGCTGAACCTGTCAGAAAATATTCATCAAGAACGTCACGAGCTCTAAGCTCAAGATAAAAAAAAAGCTTCATTATGGAACGCACTACGCGAAATAGAACAAAATGCGGGGTTGAGGAAAATATTACGGATGAGGACATCAAGGGAAACTCAAGGACGACGGGACACTCACTGGTACTGAGTTTCAACTTCCTCTGTCGTAATCTTCACATTTCCTGATGAATTCCGCTGATTATCTTTCGCAGCCGACAAGGTCGCTTGTCGCAATGGAAATTGGAGTCCGCCGCTGCCGAATCAGACATCAAGAATGAACTAGCAATTCATCAGAGGATTATTTTTCTACCTTCCGAAGTAATCTGGAAAATATTTTCCCTTCATTTGTGCACATATACTCGCATTAATGCAATTATCGACTGCTGGAGACTACAGGCCGCCTTCTGATTATTATTTTTTTTTGCAGCTGGTTTGATGGGAGAAATTTGTTATCGTCACGAAAGAATTCGAGGTTAAAAATTGAAAATTGTGGTATCTACAGGAGCAACGAAACCATTGGGACCTGGAAAGCTTTCTTCAATGCAAATTTTGGAACTGTATTTCGAAACACGAATAACATAGTGGCCTTTTTTGTAGTATCTTCAAAAAAACTTTGCTTTGAAAAATAATGTTGCACAACGAGATCTGTTGGAGCACGATTCTACTCTATGTACTTCACGCTGGAAACACCTGCAAGTACAGTATTCCAAACAACAACAAAAAACAGAAAAATTATTTTTAAAAAGTAACTATTGTTTATATATTTACGCAAAAGAATACGGTTCAGCTTAAAGGTTTTCAGAAAAAGAAAATATGCAGTATTACGGGGATTTTGAAATACTTAAGTATACCCATGAAACAACAGCGTGACCCATATTCGAAAATCTCGCCTACATTATTATTTGCATCCGAGTTTTTTCGGTGCTGTTTTTGGAAAAAGTACCGAACGGACCATGATCGCGAAGGTACGTAAATAAGTGAATATAAAAGTACAAACTTATCTGGAACTTACGTGAGGCGTATGCAGATTAAACATAGAGGTTCATGAAGAATATTGCATAAAAGTGGATTGAATTTAATTCAAACGCGTGATATTTATCATGAATCGTACGGTGTTCGAAAGAAAACATACACTTCCCACTTCCGGATAGGGACAAATTATTCCTTTCCCTAAGTTATGTTTGCAGCACAAGGATGCCTTGAAGATTGTTTTTGAGGCTGAGTTGGTCAAATTTGTGATGTAAATGCGCGGCGGCGAACAATGAGGAACATTTTCCAGAGAACGAAATTAAATGGACATTGGATTCGAGCATCATACCCTTGTTTGACTTTCTTCAGTCGACTCAGCATCGCTCGCGTCATGTCAGAAGAGAGCCGCCAGACAAATATGCAGCTGTCACCTGACACAGATATCAGATGCCTGCAGTCGGCAGTGAAGAAAAGACCGGTGACGATTTCCGCGTGCCCAGTCATCATCGCGATGACTTCGCCGGAGGAATAGTCAATTAAGTAAATGGCTTTGTCCGACGAACTGGTGGCCGCGTACTGCCCGCTGGGGTCTAAAGTGACCTGCCATGTAATTAAAGCGCTCTTGATATGTTGTTTTGCCAACGCTAATCGATCCTTTCGCAGCTTAATAAGGTCAACCTTCCGAGTTCTTGGGGTTGAAAATATGCTCGTAGATTCAGTTATGACGGTGGGTCTCGCAAACGGCTTCTGTTCCCGCTATAGGCCAAGTTCATTTACGACAGCTTAAACACGAGAGTAAAAATTTCTCGTCAAGATTCTTTTCTACAAAAAGAAAGGCTTAAATCCGCATTCCTGGAATTCAATGACCTCTATCTTCTTCCCACATCTCGAGGAAATCTGTCACCGGTTTAAGTTCCGGGGGAACACATGCTGCATGAATTCCGACAGAAATTTTCAACCCTTGTTCTCTTAGCCATTAACTTCGTCCTAAGTTTGTCTCAGAACAGCACTCATCAAACTGTGCTTCGTGCACTTATCCACGGGCTCCAGGAGTACTACAACTTAAAAAATGAAAATAACTATTCCAAGACTATTTAATGTTCAAAAAGAAAAGGCCAGTCATAATGCGTTCGTGACTGAAGGCACAGGCCTTTGAGATGGGAGCTTTTAGATTTTTTTATTCTCGAAAGATTATTTGCATCACACGTAAAAAGCATTGCCACTGAATACGTCGTTTTTGTCAACAAGTTCAGCAAAATAACAGAGGAGACAATCCATCAGGGAATTAAAGACGGTTTAAATTTAAATCAAGACAATCTAAAATACTTTTCTTCCACGTGGGTAAACTTTTAAAACAAGCAATCCGTTCTGTTTTTTTTTTTTAATTTTAAAATAATATTGGATTTAGTTCAATACATGTTTTACAAAAAAACTCTCCTTGAATTTGACGATTTTTACAATTCATTGTCGCAGTCGAAAATTATTTTCAAGCAGTGCAATCTTTTTTTTCGGACGAATTGCCCATCCAAAAAGTGTACTTTATTTTAGGGCATTTCATATTTTCTGGATTGTTTGCCATCAGGAAGAGAATAAGGGCCAAAGGACACAATCGGATGATCTGTGAAGTACAACCCGCGCAGAGCCTTCCCTGACTTCAGGCATTTAAATATACTGTCCTGTATACAAAACCACGCCAATACCTTGAAATAGCCAATATGTTACAACTCATCATATTTAACCTCCAAGGAAATCTTCTTTCGAATTGATCATTTCCCTCGGTTAGCGGTTTCATTTATGTCTTAAATTTAACGTTCACATTCAACACTCTTGTTTTTTTATGCATATGGTCGAGAACCATCCAGAAATGATCTTCAGTATTACCACCAGCAGTGGTGCACCTGACACACGTCGAAAATCCCTGGCATTGCAAGTGTTAAAAGATATAGAATAAATTTCAGCATTTTTTATTTGTAGTTTACTTCTGCATTTTTTCCTTCTGGAGTTTCAAACAAAAACGGCAAGACTTCCATTGATGTCAGTCTTAGGGGAAGCCGAAAAGCCAAATGGACTCCGTCACAGACATTTCTTCATACGTACATTTACATACTCTCTGAAACGATTTTGTCTAAGAAGATTTCCTCCTAGGCAAAAATCTTTTTGTTCACTGAATATTCATTAAGAAATATCCTACCTGCATAAAGAATGGTTTTGGAACATACTGTACATTTATTGACAAAAAAAGGCTCCGCGAGTTCAATCAAATATAGAGAATCTATGCCTCAGAGTGGCTCAGACAATAGTGTTCACTTCTAGAAGGCTTTAAATTGTCCCTGTTTTGATTTTTTGTCAACTGAAATTTGCTGTATACATATAGTGTACCTTTAAAAATGAACGCTTTGAAATATACATTTACCGACTAAAAAAGAATAAGGCTACTCCGCGAGTTAAAAAAAAAAAAAAGAAAAAAAAATCTATGTCTCAGAAAATATTTTTCGCTTCTAGAAAGATTTAAATTATCCCCCCGCGTACTGCGTTGCTTCAATTTATTATTTTGTGTCGGATTGAATCGGCAAACCTTGACAAGAGTTGCTTCTTCCGAGCGAGTGCCCTTCATGTTGCGGATGGGCATTCCAGTGGACAGTTGATACACATGAATGAGCCGGTCGTTACCCACTGTGAGCAGCTTCTGGCCAACGCGGTCTATCTCCATGTCCAGTAATTTGATCCTCGCCGTCACGTCATGATACCTCGTGAAATCCACCGTTCCGTCCCCAGCATCCTATCCGCAGAAAATTGGTCGATACAGTGTGAGAAATGATTGAAATATAAAAAGAGTGCTGATGGAAGTGACCGAGCCCGTAGGAAACATAAAATGATATCCAGCAGCATCGTTCAAGCACATCGACAGATGCCGTTCCGTTTTACGACAGCTGGGAAGGTTGAATAGCAGCCGATCGTAAAAATTCCCTTGTCGCTTGTTTGAGTAAAAGGCTTGTACATTAGTTCAGCCATGAAAAACTATGAAATCTGTTCCGAGATAGCGCATATATTTTCAACCGGTTTGAAACTACTGTATTAAATTTGACCGCGCTATACTTCAAATATGTTATATACGCGTGTCCCCCTTTTAAAATTCCAGTCACGTGTTCGATTACAATTTCCCAATATTCACAGATTTCTCACATTTTAAAATACGGGGGGGGGGGGACATGAATATTTTGCCAAATACAGTATTCATGATTTTGCTCAAAGGTTCCGGGTGAATAATTTACTAGATTATAAGGTGTTCATGCTGCTTAATAAACTCGCCAAAATTTAGGGTATAATGTCACGGCATCCTCAAAGAAGTCTTGAATTTTATTCATTTTCTTTCATGATTTATTTTAAAGCTTCGTAAGAATAACGAAAAGCATGCAGATGTCATGCTTAAATATTAAAAGAAGCACATACAGGGCATAGATGCCGTTATTCTTTCATTCCGTGTCCAATGAGCATTACCCTTGAATCAACTGATTCATGTTACCTCGGAAAGCTTTGCCGCATGTTTTTTTTATCGTCATATTAAAAACTTCCCAGTTCGAAAATTTGCAAGTTGTTATGTGACGCATGTATTCTAAATAGCGAAATGAAGAATCGATGATGCATCGAGTTTACCCATGGGATTTTTTCCGTAATACAGTAGTTGATGCCGGTTTCCGATAAGCTTAAGCCTTAAGGAGATGATCATATATTGATACTGCATTTTCGCGTTTCCTCGTTCGGGTATAAAATTGTGTAATCCTTGAAAATTCCCATTCAGCAAGAGCCGATGCGTTCGAATGCTCCGAGAAGAGCGATTATTGGTGGTCATCAATAGGGCATTGAATCGTAAATAATCTATTGCGCCTTCAGTTAACAATCGATGGTCATTTCCACGAAGCCAGAGTTGTTGTATAGAAGCCAGGAAGAAAAACTCACCGGCTTGTCGAACTCCCGGAAAACGATGGATCGGTCCGAACTGCCCGACATGAGCCGGACGCCTCCTTCGCGAGGATGCGCAAAACGCAGGCAAGTGACCGCCGACGAATGGTCAGCCAACGTTTGGGCAGTGTCGTAATCTTTGTGGACCTGCGGAAAGTAATTATTTGAGCTGAAACGGACGAGAATCGTCCGCAAATGCGAGCTGCCTACCGCAAACACGTGGAGCAAACGGTCCCGGGCAGCCGACGCTAAGTAGCTCCTCGGTTTGGACCTTAGCTTCGGGGAATCCTGCAGTCCGCTGTACTCCAACGCCAAGATTTCCGAATCGTGCGCTTCGATTTGCACGATTTGTTCCATGGATTGCATGTTGTAAACCCTTTCCCAGGAAACATTTTATGGTTCATTTTAATCGAATATCCGATCACGAAATTTTCCCGAAGTACAAAATACTGCACGTCGAACTGTTCATGCATTTTTCCTTAAACGAGATACTGAGATACCGCACATCCGCAAATCTCTCTACAGGATAATAATCCGAAAAAATGCTTCAATTCTTGCTGATTTCGCGATGCTTTAGCACAGCGCTTTTCAATCTGTGACTCACATATATTATGTGCTTCTGAGATTTGTATCGTAATAAAAGGGCTTAAATCAGTACGTGGTACTCAAAAAAGAACCATGACGGAAAAAATTTGTAAAAATATATACTGTACTAACAGACATTTGGTGGAGAGAAAAATTTTAAAAATTTACTCATAAAAATATCATGAAACAAATGCACGCATTATGTGTGAAAATTTTAGAACACTCGTTGGTATGTACTAGCCGTGTGACTCAATTTGATTGCTGGAATACTAACCGAAAATTTTTCAAATCCCTGCTCCAGCATTTGCCACTAATACAGATAGACTCTCTCTCTACAACGAATTCTTTTTGTTTTTCGTCGAAGAGAACCCCTATAATTTAGGGAGAAAATCCTATGAGACCTGGAAAAAATAGTTTTACAGAGAATATCGTTGTAGACCAAGATCGTTGTCGATGAGAGAGTCTACCTGTAATCATAGTCATTCGATCAGAGCTCGCAAATAAAATCCTGCACCACGAGATACAGTTTGTTTAAACTTTCAATCCATATTCAAATCAATCATTTCTGGTGCACACTTAAGATGACCTGGTTGAAATGTTTTCTTTAGCCAGGGAAGCGTGAAATCGACAGGAGCTTTAGTCGTTTGCATAAATTGAATTGTTAGTAGTTAGTCTTACTCAATTTCATGAGTAAACGGACGTACCGAATGTAACCAGATCTATCTCCCGACGCCAAGTGCTTGCCGTCATGAGAAATTTTGATGCATCGAACGCCCTTAGATTGGTTCAACATGGAGCCTTCCGACTCCTTCTCGGACGAACCGAACAGTTTCCGGTTCACATCCCGAAGATGGGTCAAGTTCTCGTCGACGTACAATGTTTTGATCAATTCCTACAATAGGAGGGGTAACATTATATTATACTTGCGGCGAAAGTAGAATTACGATTAACTGTTTGCATCCTCCCGAATTGAAACACACGCGGAGAAAAAGTTTTCGAATGCAGCAGAACCTCCATTATACGTGCTTCGAGAAAATTCGAATTTGATTATCGATCGCCCGAAATTTGAACCCGAGGCATTCTCAGTATGGCATCACCAACTCAATTTTTCATAATACCATTTATTTTTCATTCATTCATCTCATTTCGTTCGTTAGGGCCGCTTGAAAACACACGAGGATTTTTTTTAAAGCTGTCTAAGATTTAAAGACAGATAGTTCCTGCAGAAGTGAATACTGTATTACCCTACAGTATTCTCTGAACATTATTTGTCATCTCATCTTGAAAAGATAGTATGCATATAGCTTGAAAGTGTCGCTTAGCTATTAAAGAAAGAAAGGAGTTAATGTTGCACCCTTCCACTGTGAGGAAATACGTTTCAAAAAATAAGATTTCTGAATTTCACGGCAATCAAATATTCGAAAGTGATTGAAAACTGGTTTTCATGAATTCATCTCCGATCTGGCAACAATTTAAATCACCAGGAACACATGTTTTGATCTTGACAATTTTCTACGTTGATTTTGCGAAAAGTGAAAGTTTAAGTAAAAATTAAATTATTGGACATGAGGAAATAGCCCAACAAATTCATACACTTCGAAACGAAAAACAGCTGAATGGGCAGATAACTTATTCAAGTGTTCTAATTGAACAAACTTCGTTACGAATGCTTCTGCTTCGGAAAAATGGGCGCTCAAATGAATTAATTTTAATGCTCATCACCGAGAATTAAATATCTGAACTTCCCCTAGATTTTAGGACGTTTAAATACAGTAGAAGTTAGACTTTATTTTCGATTACCTTGTTAGGTTCTTCATCGCTATACAAAATACTGTCATTACTTCGGATACGGAAGATTCTGCTGCTATTTGAAAAAAAAAACGATGCTTCAACGTGTAATTACAGGCTCTCTATATATGTATAGCGGCTTTTCTCATTAAGGACTATCAGGAGTGTTGATTTATTCGTTGACGGAGAAGTAATCAACTTTCTCGAAGAATTACAAGCTAATAAGTTCCAAGATAAGCATCGTCGGGAGGATGACAAAATCTCATTACAGATCCGCTCTGGGCATACATTTGAGTAAACGTTCCGCTTGTAGCTCGTGTTCTTCGTCATCTTTGGGTCGAGATTCCAGATGCGGATCGTGTCGTCGGCAGAACAGGTGATGAAGCTACCGGGTGGCAGCAAAGTCTTGGCCCCGTTGCCCACAGCCGGGTAGCCTTCGATGGCCCACACGCCGCCCGAATGGAACAGGAAACTGTGGCTCTTGCCCACGCGGTTCGCATGTTGGATGTCCCATACGTACAGTGAGTGGTCGTCGTAGATGCATGTGACCAGAGCGCTGCTCTCGTCGTACCTCACGCCGACGCAAGTGGGGTACCCTTCTTTGCGCGGCTCACTCGACATGTGTCTGAAGAACATCCCGTCAATCATGAGCACTTAGCCGGACCAAGTACACAAATCTCCGTGGTCAGTTTTACATACGCTCTCTCGCCGATGGAATCATGGGAAGCCCCTGGTTCGTCATCCACGATCACCGTACAGTAAATCAATTGATGTTTGGAAAATTAATCACCAACTGTGCCCTTGTGATGTCCCATACTAATTTACGCCCATGCTTACGAATGCTTTCTTATCCAACTTTTTAATCTCTCTCGCCCTCACTGGCAGAATCCGCTGAATTACCAGGTTCTGCGATTACCGTGAGTCGATTCAAGTTTGTATATTAATTATCACCTCTGCCCTTGTGGTGTCCCATCCAAATTTACTCTCATGTTAACGAATTCCCTCGTTTCAAGACCTCCTTCGTTTTCCAGGGCACGAAAATCCATTCGTACCCCGAACAAGGAAAACGCAATCGGCCACGGAATGTATTTTCATGTAGTATTTCAAACTTCGTCCTTGATCTCCCATTGAAAGGCCTTGGCCCGATCATTCAAGCACAGTTACACCGCTTTGTCGCATATGTTATCTTCAATTAGGGAACAAGTTTCCACTTCTCATGGAATCACTTCAATAACCTTACGCTCTCCCGTAATCCTAAGTTCATACCATTCACCACGCAACTCTGTTTTGGAAAAAGAAGAAAAAAACTCAACGTTTCCTGGTTCCTTGATTGATTCAAAATTTCGACGTTCGTTCATTTATCAACAAAGGCATGAAACTAAATGTGGGATCCAATCAGGAGGAATCGGAAGAATTTGCTCAATAATTTAGATTTTAGAAAATTCCGTAATCGTCGATTCAGACCAATTCTCATCGACTCAAGATAAATTGGCGGAAAGATAAATGGATACATCGCAATAAATTTTGTTCCACGAGCACGTTTTCTCCGGTATTTGACAAGAAAATAAGCAGGTGCACGCAATTTAGAAATTTAGATTCCGATTCGTTTCAATCTTTTCTCGCTTTTCTTGTTGACAAATCATCGTGTGCGTATTATCACAGAGGCGGTGCGTGGTGCAGGAAGTAAACGCAGTACTTCCTACGGATTTTTAGTTGATTTAATTTGTTTGAGGAGCCTTGAATATGTTTCGCAAAATATTCAAAATTCGGACCTTGAATCTCCGTTTCAGAATCGGTTGTCCGCCAGAAGTTCGGGAAGCGGAAATGTAGAACTTTTAAAGAAAACTAGGTTCGATATGTCACCGTCAAGCGACGGTACGTAGCGACAGACTTCGACTTTTCTCATCGCAAGCACCGGGTTCCTGTCGAGGCTGAACGATTGCAACAGCTGATCAACAACCACCCGAAGCCGTCCACGACCCGAAGAATGCCGTCCAACATCTGAACACACTTTCAAGGTGCATTGAGAAATTCTACCCGGTCTGAAATGAGGTTGCTCGTAAGAAGTCGCTCGCGCAGCTCATCAAACACGGCGCTTGACAGATAACATAACGAGAGAAATTGCTGAAATCTGCGCAGGTGAGGAAAGAAGTCCGCTAATAAATCTCGCTGAGATTGCCGATTCCTGGCAGTACCCCAAACAGACCCTCGAATTACTCCGCAGAGAAAGTGCTGTCTAAACGCGGAGCCATTTCGAGCCGGGATTAATGATCCGCCCGACAACGAACAACAGCTCCGGGATGAGGATGGGGCCGTATTCAAATTAGCGTGACGTTTGGATAACCAAGTAAAAAATAATAATAATACCGGGACTCACTTCACCCCCAGTCCTTTCGAAACGTCCACGCCGAGGTAATGGGACCTCGGCAGCGTGGTTTTGAACAGGAGCGTTTCCGTATCGAAGCAGCGGACGATGCCGTCGTCGCATCCCACCACGACTGACGAGAATCCGACGCTGAGGGCCCTGGCACAAGTGGTCTGCGAAGCAAGCGATGACAATAGGAGGTCACGGACAAAGGAGGTCAAATCGTGCTCGGCCCAACGCATCTTCCGACACAACAATCGCGTAGTTCATCGAGATTATCGCGGTTTCGAGCCAAGTGTCATGTTCTTACCGTGTAGCGAGCATTCAATCCCACGCTGCATGAAAGGCGCCGCGGTTCTTCCTTGCGCTTTCGGGGACATGGTGTTGTCGAGTTTGTTGCGTCTCACCTCGTCCCATTTTTCTCACTGTATTTAACTATTCAACTTCAAGAACGAACCCCAGGTAACCCTAAATCGCATTGAACTGTACGCTGAGTTAAACCAAGTTCAGCCAGCCGAAAAGGGAACATGTAACCCATCATAAGTAAGGCTTCAAAACAGCTTCCGTCACCTTTACTATTCAGCTAGGTCTCTTCGTTAATTTCAAAAATCTTCTCCTGAAATCATCATTACTGACAGCACACGACAATTTCCCGCTTACGCAGGTGACAGTCGTTAAACCAATCTTAACATATCACGACAGTATTTTAATACAGTACATACATTCTAACACATAGGGTATCAAGTCGATTTCCATGCGGTCATGCCCTTAATGGGTTTTTCAATCAACCTGGTGGAAAATGCTCCTTGAATCCCACTATTATTTGTATTCAAAACATGATGCTCACCCCTTATTTTCCATATTTTATGGAAAGAAAGTGGAAAGAAAGCTCGTAAATATTCTGCTGCACTGTACTCCATCGACCGATGGTTTTTTCATGGAAGCAAATCAGAAAAACGTTAAATTACAGGTTTTTTCATGAAATTTAAAACGAAAGTTCAATTATTCCGAAGTTTTGGATGAAAAGAGACAAAATGAAGAAAGTTCTCCAATGAAAAAACCGAATTTGAAAAAACACGAAAGAAAATGAGCAGCAGAGAAAATGATTAAACTCGGGGCCTCTCTGGCAAAGGAAAGTTGATCGTAACTTTGATACGCACGTTCGATTCCATTATGTCCAGTAGAACGAAATGGAAATATTTTACCAGAATACCAAAGTACCGGATACATGCGATTATAGGCTGCAAATTGTTCCGGCTAAAAAATACTCTCAAAAACTAGGTGAATATATTCGAGCATAAGCCACACTTAGATGACTGGACCTCCGGAATACGAGTCGTATGCTTCAGGAGTTTTCTTTGTGTTGTTTCTACGGGACATTTTTAAACATATTTTCTCAACATTGAAGTGCAATCATTTCAGGTAAAGTAACGGATTTTGTCGCAGGATTGGACGCTTTTTCTCCAATATTTCATTAATTGCATTATTTTTTGTTTTTCTCATTTAAATCACTGCCCTAAATCTGGATGCAGTCTATACAGGCCTTCATATTTATTACTTTATGACATGATAAAACCGATTTTTGCGTAGAAGTAAGAAGTTATACAAGATAACAGGAATTTTTGATAATTCCCATTCAAATCAATGCAGAGCAGCAAGTGCTAAAAAAAACCTTTTTCGGCCCGCGGACCGGCAAACTTCCAGAAAATTGCTTGCGGAACATCAAATTCCCAACAATTTTCAGCAGACCGGAAACATTTCATAATAATTTTGTGGACTCAAAAAAGTTTCGCTTGAAAGACTGTACGGCAGGCAGTTCAAAAGTTTTCTGCTTTTTTGAAAAATTAAGTTAAGACCAATGAAGCAGCTGTTGTCTTCAAAAATATTGAATTACCGAACCCGGCAACAGGAATAAGAAAATCTCCTCACAATAAATTGTCTGAGTTGGTTAAGTTAAAGGCTTGCGACGGCAAGTCATACAATCGAAGGTTTAGAGACGTTTAAGCTGAGAGATTGTAAAACATCATTTTAACTAATTTAGACAACACCATTCAAATCAATACAGAGCAGCAAGTGCTAGAAAAAACCTTTTTCGGCCCGCGGACCGGCAAACTTCCAGAAAATTGCTTGCGAAACATCAAATTCCCAACAATTTTCAGCAGACCGGAAACGTTTCATAATAATTTTGTGGACTCAAAAAAGTTTCGCTTGAAAGACTGTACGGCAGGCAGTTCAAAAGTTTTCTGCTTTTTTGAAAAATTAAGTTAAGACCAATGAAGCAGCTGTTGTCTTCAAAAATTAGACAGGAGGGCTTCATGAAAGGTTTCTCAGAATGAAAATATGAAAAAATTATTTCAGCAGGTGAAAATTTGTCTGAAGTGTCACTAGGAGAAAAGCCAACTTTTATTTATTTTTTTTGTGAGACAATTTCAACTGCGCCATTGTCCTTCTGACATTTCAGAAAAACATAAAAGACTTCATTGCTACTTTTGATAAGATGTATTATGCTGAAGGAAATTTCCCGCAGACTGGCGGAAAACTTCTGCGGACCGGCGCCGGTCCGCGGACCACTGGTTGAGGATCACTGATATAGAGTATTGGATTTCCAAAAGACAAGCATAAAAAATTCTCGCCATGGCAGGCTACAATGGTTGAAGAGGACATGCGCTAAGCAAACAATTTGGCCTTCGCGATCACTCTGCTCATCATACTCGAGGCATTCCCATGCATACATCAGAATGAGGTTCGTTTCCTAAAGCGCAGACGAACGATGAATACCGATGAATCGATTGCTTTCATTGCGGCCTTGGCAATGGGAAAGTTCTCACATCTGGCGAAACGGGACCACGCGAGCATCCACGATAAAGAAAATTATTCACGGGGGTTTCTCCGCACGCGAAGGAAACTTTTTCACATTTCAATCATTCTTCTTTTTTTTCGTTTTTACTCACTCTCAGGTCGACCCATCGACACAGCAGTCGTTCGCTGTTGAATTCGCATAAGATCCCAGACTTGGCGACAGCGAATGTTGATTCCTCGCAATCGCCGCGTCCACAACCGACGTCCACGAAATCGCTGGTCCCTTGTTCGCCTAAAATGGCGCACCGACCCGTCAAGAGCGCTCCATCCGGCTCCTTAAAAAATGGTACTCGTCAATTACGGACAACTTCTTCACTCAGTGCTGCTCAGCGATGGTAACCCTTCCTTTTTTACGTCTCCCACGTACCATATAACCACTCCTCAGTCCTCTATAATGGCATCGCTGCACTCGTTTGGAGCCAACTCTTTTGTCTCCATCACGAGGATGCAAATAAACAAAATAGCTTGGCAAAAAATAACGGAGCAGCTGAAGTTGTTACAACTAACCTCACCCAACCTGCAGTAAATAAATCTCATGTAGCTTTTTAAAACTGCGTTTATCTCTCCTCAGTTTCTATTTTTCTGCATTCATGCTCATCGGGAGGAGCCAGCAGGGCGTCAAGCATATTCGCATTGCGAGGGAGGATCGGAAATGGAACCCTAAACTTTCAGAAGACTTCCGATTCTCACAATTTATTAAAAATTGTCTCTCTGAAATCTTAGAGGACCACGGAAAGTGTTAGCCCCTACACAATTTCTCTTCAAATATTCTTCCTAATTTTTCTATCAATTGATTATCTGGGAACAGGCTGGAAATACCTCTTAATTTAATTTGTGCTCACTAATTAAGAGGTGTCATGCATTTTTTCGTCAAAAAAGGTACTAATCAAAGGATAAATGCATTTGCATGTACAGCGATGTATATTTTATTTTTAGTCTATTTTTTGAATGAGAGTGGGTGGAGAGGAAGTTTCGAACCTCGTGAACGTTGACAAGTAGCGAATAAAGCATATCTATCATCATTGAACCCCCCGCTAGGATGGCATCGCGGCTGGTTCCCAGTGGCACTTGATGGAGCAGTCATCTTCAACACACGAGGGGGGTTTCCTACAAGTTGGCGTTGTAAAAATAAACGGACACAGCGTATTTCACGTTCGCCCTCGGGCGAACGGGTGGTTCGTTCATTGGGTGATTTCTGCGCTGATGAAGCGTGGAAGCGAGGGTTTTACGATTCTCACCGCGTTGTCAGCTGAAGCGCTCTTGAAATACCAAAATTTGACTTGGCGGTTGCCGACTGCCACGAAATGGCCTCCGTTCTCCGCGAAGTCCACAGCTTTCACCTTCGTCGACGCTTTATTGCAGGCGAGTTTCGTTTTACGGCCCCAGTCCCATACGTTGACAACCTGGTCATGCTGGGACCCCACAGATACGAGATACTTGTTCGACAAAGCCTACGCGCCGAAAAGGAGGGAAAAATTCTAAACGCCTCGAATGTTCAACCCCATTTTCGGGCAATGATTTAAAAGTACCAGGGTTGGCTCGGAAGTTCTTCTGGTCTCGTATTTCCCTCGCGGTTAGCCTTGTTGGATGGATGGAGATCAATATGATTTTCACCGATAAATGTTGATCATCAATTCATGACCATTTTTTTCAACATTTCTCAGCTAAATGTAAATTGAAGAATTTATTCATACAGTTCAAAATGTCCTCACAGCTGGACAACGACGATTTTGTTTCTCACAACACCCGTATTTCCACGAATATGTTCGCAGTCCAAGGACTACCAAGTACCGGACTGTACTTCAAATCATTCCCAACCCCTTTTTTTACCAAGTCCGAAAACCTTCTTCCAAGTGTCCTGATCTCAGCAAGTTTTCCGTTAGTGAGGCTGTATGTGAAAGTTATCGTAAAACTTAACTGTTCAACAGGAATTTGCTGTATTTAGGACTTAAACTTCAGAATATTCTCATCAAAGGAACAACGGCTCGAAGCCTCAAGTATCGTAACTAACCCCACAGTGGATATGGGCCAAACTCCCACTAAGAAATGTGGATGCTTTCCAAGCGCTCCATTTCAAGGTACTGCACTGACCAAACTTTCGAACCATCCCTGGCACGTCGTTAAAACACTGCTGGAATCTCATCGCCGCGTACCACGCAGTTAACGCCGTATTTGTGCCCGGGGAATACGGCGTGTTCAGCACGTTGGGCCACGTCCCACACCCTGACGCATGGATAAGTCCCGTGTTCTCCTGACGCCAAGAAGAGTCCATTGTTGGAAAACGCCAGGCACGTGATGATGTTTTTGCTATTTGAGTGCAGGTATTTCCATTGACGAGGCTTGATGGGCGAGGTGGTGTCGTCCTGGCTCGAAAAAGGCGAGACACGCAGGGGACAGAACAAGACAATGACGCACCTGCGGGAAGAAGAAACAGGAAGTTCCGATTTTAAAACCCTCGCACTTTGAGCTTTCACGCGAAAAAAAACGAAATAATGATTCCGCCGGGCCTCCGGCAAAGAAATGGACGATGAAAGAAACTTTTTCCCCCGACAACCGTATCTCCCCACGTGCAATTTTTTTGAAGGCAAGAAAGTGCCAGCCACTCAAAACGCATGGCATCATTAGCAACCAAGGGAGCCGATTCCACCGGGGCCCTTTAAAAATTATTTCAGTTTCATAAGCATGGGCTTTTCAGCAGTTGGTACTCATATATACCATTTGTAGTACATGGCCATCGAAGAAGTTGGTGCGCAATGTGTGTCATTTTCTGCATGGGAGGTACATAGGTTCAAGATAGAAAAAAAAACCGTTTTTGGGATGACAATGGGAGGGAAACAAGCCATAGCAAGGGCGACGAAGCATTAGAAGTACTGTAATGAGAAATTTACTCGAGCTAATTACACAAAACCAGTAACTGGATTATCAAGTTGAATGTGCTGCGCATGTTGAGTTAAAATTGTGAACCAGGCATAAAACAAATTCTCTATGAATTGGTGGAAACTTAGCACCCGAAAGGTGGCAGGCAAATACTGACATATCTAGAAAGTAGAACGATTCAGAACGAAGTCAAAAAGCTGTAGCTGTTAGCTATGCAGCCTTTGGTCATAGATTTGAATAACTTCAACTCCTTTCGACCGCAGAGAACAGTAGCCTGAAGTTGAGATGGTTCACTGAGCAAGACACTTTCTCTCTGAACACGGTGCTTAATGCAATTTGAGAGGCAATTATGCTCCGGCTAAAAAATTAGCGCGCTTTTAATTTCCTTTCTCAATGACGGAACAATGCGGAAACGGAAGGACCGCTGTTGGGACTTTACGGGCTATCCCTCGTCGAGATATCGCGGAAAGATTTCACGCAGCATTTCACTACAACAATAATTCCGAGGAATAGCGGTGGGAAACACGGTCTCGATTCATTTCTGGCCGATGAGACCCAAGCACGTCCGAGCCGAGTAAAAACAGAGCTTTTCCCCCTGGACTCGAAACCTACGAGGTCCCTTTCACGACTTTTTTCTTTCTTATTCTTTCGACGTTGGTGGGAACTGCAAGGTGGATGACCCCGCAAGCGTTGCCCTGGGAAAACGTGATCTAATTGCTCCACAACGGCAAATCACGCGCGGAGTTGACAAAAAGGTCCTCAACTGAGTGGCTTTACACGCACGCGAATCGATTACGGTAATAAGCCCTCTTGTGCACCACAATGCAATGTTTTCCGAACAACAATCGGCATTAAAATCATTATAGCTACACTTCCAGGTTTCATGAAATCCTCGGCTGATTTCGCGATCTTCCAAACATCAGATGAAGTGAAAGCGAGAAATTGTTTTTAATTGAATCAAGTAGTGCACTGCAGCATACTGACATATGCTTAGTTTGCTCACGAAGGAATTGAAATCACGAAGGTGAACGATCTTGTAATAAAAAAAAAATCGAATTCTAGTTTCTTAAAATCCTTTCACTCCGCATCCCGCAAAATACTGACGATGAACTAGAATAATCGAAAATTGAATCACTGAATAAAAAAAAAAAAAAAAAAAAACGGGCATGACTACGAAAACCGGTTGAACATATTTTACTTGAATATAAGACGCAGTTGCATTCGCATAGTTGTTCGATTTGATATAATCTCGAGAACGAATCTAAGACGCGAACACACTCTTTCTGTTTCTTACCTTCATCTGGCTAAGAGGAGTCCGCCGTAGGATCATCTGGAGTCACATGTGTCACGAAGAACCCCACTTTCTGTCGCATTGTTTAATACTTCGCCGAAAATTGCACCATTTCAAAAATACAGTACTGAGGAGTATCAATTCTTTTCTTGGTGATCGACTCTCTTGCTTCAACATATTCGCTCTATTCTTGATGGAATTTCAATAGTAAAGGAGTGTATTTGCCTTTTTTTCATGAATTCACCAAATGTTGTACTGAAGTTTTGTCTCACTTCATTTTTATTCAGCGGAATGAGTCTTCGGATTCACTTCAAATGCAAATTCAAGGCGCCATCGAATTTAAAATAAAATTGTATCAGATTTAAGATCCCATCGGATATAAGACCCACGCTGATCTTACAGAGCCAGCCAATTTAAGCGAAGAAAATTACTTTTTATCCTCGAATAAATTCAGAATCTTGCGCGAGAATTTAAATTTGCTCGCACGCCAACCACAAAAATGAATTGTATCAGTGAAGATTTCTTCCTTGTCAGAAACTTCATACAAAGCAAAATGTGTGGCTTACTCAAGCGATGGTTCGGAAAACGCGAAGCCGCAGGTTTCAGCGAGTTTTTGGTTGCAGCTGACCGCAAAACTTGGTTCACTTGAAAGCAGAAACTCAGACTTTTCCTCGTTCAGAGGCGCATTTTCGCATGTACGTGATAATTCGAAAGTGACTCTTGAACTCACACGGTGAAAGAAATTATTTCACGGGATTATTCATTTCTGAGAAAAGCACTCCTGCTTCAGAAGAGTGGCTTTCGAGGGATTCACTGGGTCAAAACTGTACTGGCATGGATGAGTTCTTACACAAATGAGCAAGCATGTGGAGAAGGAAAAAAACCGTGACGTTAGCAGATTGAACTTCCCAGACAGAATTTAGGAAAAGCAATTAAAAAAAAAAAAAAAGCAGAATTTTGCACTGGAAAATGAAGGGTGTGAACTGATAACGGTGGTCTATCCCTAGAGGGTCATCAAAGTTCGATTTCCTCCCACGAGCCACCGAAGGACGTGATTCACCGAACTCGACGCTCCGTATCGACCTCACCGGCCTCTATCGAATGGTTCGATCAGAACCCGAGAAAACGAATCAGGTCACTGCATTATTTGACCAGAATACGTATCCACGAATCTCACGATTTTTAGGTACAGTAATATGGAAGTCTCTTCCGTGTACTGTATGGCCATTCACACCTGCATGCCGCCATTAGCCTTCAATTTTCTCTGCATTTTGATCACGGACGTAAAACTATTTAAGAAAAATTTGCTCGATAAATCTGTTCCACTTTTTCTCGATATCTCAGTCAAGTTCGGGGAGTTATTTGTAGCGTGTTCAACCTCACCTGTTTATCCGAAAATAAGAACTGGACATCCAATAAGCCTTATAGCTCTAGTTTAACACCCTTCATTGCATATCCGTCATACCCTAACCCCTAACATAACTACATAAGCTACTGTTAGTAACGAATTAGGGAACAAAATCACGTGCAACTGGATATTCGCTTCGTATACAATGAGACCCCCCACATGTGGACACCTCGACATGCCGACAATTCATCATAGGGACATTTATTTGTCAATTAAAAAACCATGAAAAAGGCCCAACATATACGGACACTGACTTGACATGAGGACATTAAATGATAAAATTGCCAACAACTTTTAGGAAAATTGACTTTTATTAGGCTTAATTGCAAGAAACAGATATTTCCAACCCTTAGATCTATGCAAGAAAAATTATTTGGTACTTTTCCCATCACTTTCCCATCCATTCAGCTAATTAAAAAAAACCTATAGTACAGATGGACTTCCTTCTCTCTTTGTAACTTGGATTTTATATTTACAGATGCCAACATTTCAATGAACTGTACAGCCTACTATGCAATGCTCAAATGTTCTTATTGGGTTGAAAAGATATTCACTGAATCAAATTCAGCTGGCAAAACAAAATTTTTTTCACGGAATTCTGAGGAATATTTCTTCCGTAAAACACCAATTACAAATCATATAATGTAAGTCTATGGGAAAACAAGACTCGACTTAGGGACAATTCAACTTATTAGGGACACTCTTGATGCACCAATTATGTCCGCATCTGGGGTCTCACTGTATTTCCCAAACGAAAACAAAACCAGGAGGTTTATCAAAACGAAAACAGAATAAACTCGACGCGAATATCTACCCGAATCATCTACCGTAAGGTTGGTGAATACATTTTTCAACGTTGTGCTTCCTCTTTTTTGAAAGAAGGGATGTGTGTGTAGAAATACATATTTGATGGTTTCCTCATCAATGTGCATCTTTCCCCGAATTTTAAACCTGGAGCAGGTAGATAGTGCACTGGGAGAAATTGAGACCTGCCTTTGAAACTTTTTTTTATGAATTTGTCCGCAATCCACGCGCTACGAAATATTTATGGGAATTGAAACATTTTCTGAAAAGCAATGTCCACACAGACAATCCTATCGCAATGAAAAATATTTCAACATTATTTGTTTTAACGATTTATGCCGGCTACGAAAAGATTACTCTGAAGAGTAAAATGACAAGGAAAAAATCGCTAAATCCGAGCTATCAATTGAAGAAGCTCTTCAGCAAATTAACAGCTGATGACGATGTCTTGGTGTTGATATACATTGGTGAAACGGATTCTGGTTTGAAAAAGAAGGAAAAAATTGTGTACCCTACAGCTTGGCCAAGTTTCTGCTGACAACAATTTCGAATCGTACATCATTCAGTACTCAATGCTGAACCTGCGATGCATCCCAGAAAGTCTGGACAGTTCAGAGATGCAGCGCCCGAATTCTGGTTTGAAGCTCGCACCAAAAATTTTCTCTTCCCAGACCGAAGCCAGCGAGATGCTCATGATTGCATATCTTTCAACAAATAAATGCGCGGTGTTTACAAATTACCTCTTGGTTGAGCACAGTGGGAGGAATAATGTCTGGAACGCCCTACCGACCAAGGCCAGAATAATTAAGTCGGGAAAGTGTATGGCTCACGTAGATTAGTCGCACGACTGCACGTTCAGAACCTTGCATCAATTCATTCAGCAGGTCATCCATCCGCGGAAGTACTCGTCGGTTCGGAGGGCTCATTCTTCAGCGAGTGTCGTCTGATTCAATCCGGTCAGCGGGACAGGGATTGCTTTTCGGGTGTCCTGAAACGACGCGGTAATTGCATGCATGCGAGCACCCGCCCGCTTTCGTAGTGTGTTCGCGAAGGTCGAGCCAGATGAAATGGAAATGCAGTACATGCATAATCGCCCCCGCGAACTCAAAAGCTCACTGACTTGAAGAACAAATTTTTTTTCGGGGGGTTAATCGTGCCACTCGGCCCAAGGCCCGACCACCCGAAAAGCCTCACCATCTGCGCCCAACGTAATGACGCGCCATGGTCACCATTAAACTACAGTCAGTTTCTCACGCCTGAAAATGTGTTTTTTCTCCTTTTTTACAGGTCAATTCCTCGCTATCAAGGAAACCTTAGAATCATTTTTCCGATTCGTGACTATCAACGCGAATCTAGAAAGAAGTGGCTTTATTATCCCTTTGGTAAAAAAATAATACTGTACTGTAATGCAATGCTGGAAGTGCGGGATAATTTGCCGAAATCTGAGGTTTTTTCGCGGAAAACACCTGTCCTTAAAGTATTGTCCAACTGGCTGTTTGGGTCAGTTCCACAAGTTTGAGTGGGTCAGCGACCCTGCATTTTCTCTAGTACTCAATTCAGCTTTCCGCAGTACATAAATGAATAGAACAGTCATACTAGAAAACCATGAAACACACGTTACGTATCGAAAGGACAAAGAGATTTCAATATACCGTATTGAATTACTGTACAGTATATAGATTATTGAGTACATCCAAAACCACATATTTCATCAGAATGTCACGTGCTAGCGACGTGTACCAGAATGAAACACGCGGTTAAACAGCAAAATTCGTAAGAATTAATACAGTTGGACTCTTCCCACAACGAAATTCAAAGGACCAGAAAAAATTGTTGTAGAAAGAATTTCGTTGTAGATAACCCCGTATAACATATACGGGAGAGAACCCTATGGGACCACAAAACTCCTTTAAACAGAGAAAATCGTTGTAGAGAAAGAGTCCACATGTAGTATGTAAACACAGTACCGCAGAAAGATTGATTATCCGATCAAGTCCCTGGATGTCATCTCCTGGATAATTGGAAATCATTGATAGATTAAAATGCAAAATATTAAAAGATAAATAATGTACCGCATTCAACAACGAACTACTGTGGTGATATTACTGTAAAACATTCCTACAAAGTTAAATTACGAACACATTCAGACGCCATCGTGAATTATTCTTTTAAAAAGTATGCAAGAATTGTTATTTAATTTCTTTTGCTACTTCTGAGACCACGTATTTTCCAATTTTTCATAAAATTACTTTCTTATAGCTCCATACACGTATGTGCTCATCATGTAGATCTTAGGCCTTCGAGAAAAACGGAGCCAAGCTGTGGAAAGTGAAGCAGTTCAGAATGCAATCATACAGTACAGTATTATTCAATGTGTTTCTTGAGATGGACTAAAAATATAATCACGGTTAGTAGAAGCCCGAAAAAGCGAGGCTTTGAATTATTCAGACAACTTGAAAAACCCATGGTCGTAGATTCCACACAAAGGAATTTGACAGCTTCCTGCATTCATTTTAAGGTTCATAAAAAAAGTTTTTCTGGTAAAAGAATCATTCGAGTAGGTGGTGTTCCTACGATATCGTGTCAAGTTCCTCGAAGCTCCGACGTCAAAATTGGAGGCATGAACGGGTTGACATGAGAGGCTTATTTGCTTCACTTCACCCAATTACGTCATTACACATTTCCACGGCTCATTACCGGGAGGAGGAAAATTACAGTCTCTCTGAACAGATGCCCGGCATCGAATTAGGAAGAAAATTCGGTACCAAGCTTAACGAGACCCTTAGCTCAGCGGCTCTCGAGAAAGGGTAGTTCCGAACACAACAAAGATGATCCGCCGCCAGTGTTTCTGGAGCAAGCAGAAGAACGACGGTGGTTAATTATTCCTTTCTCTCACATTATCACCAACTCATCCAGGACAGTTTTTCTTTCCGTCGCTAACTCAAGCGATGCACAGGGAAAAAAAAGTAAATGCTGGGCACTTGATAAGGCACCCCTAGACATCGCTAATTCGGGAGGGAAGCATCGGACCAAAGATCCGTTCCTACTTCCCCCGCTGGGGTGCGATTCATTCGAGCTCAGACGGGGGGAAAAAAGTGTGAGAATACTTTCTCACAACCGAGGGTACGAATGCAGGTGAATTTAGTTCTAGTGCACTTCATGCTTATATAGCGATTTTCAGCAGATGCTCACTTGTTGAGACGGGTTTTAGCCCCTCAAGACGAGGGCAGATGTTGCAATCATGTCAGGAGAAAAGCACACAAGACGAGAAGCAAAGCGAAGAGCAGCAAGCCGCAAAAAGTACCCACGAATCTTTGCCCAATCGTTTCACATGAGCCAACTTGAGTGTCGATTTTGACATATTTTGCTTCCTAAGATATAATATTGTACAGTCCCATTTTTAGACGCAGATTGAAATTATTATTTTTATCCTGATCCTCTGTATTAAGTGATGGATATTCTAATGATAACCCGTGCTTGATTGAATGGTCATTTCATACAGAGCACTACTGGTGTGAAGAAGATTTTCTTCGTCCAATTTCAAAAACCATAGAATGCTCTAGAAAACAAGAGGTGCATTTCAAAATCTAACAAAATGTGATCCACTTGGACAATTTGTCATGTTTTTTATGCTTGTTTTTATTTATTTTTTCTGTCCCCGTTGCAGGGTTCCGTCCTTTCATTTTGCTTCCTGTTCCTGTCCATTTGATTTCATTGAACGAAAAATACTACCCCGACGTCGAGCTATCTTCGTCTGTGGTTTTTAATTGTTGGCAGGGTGCGCTTAATTTTTTTCTGGCTGCGCGGATCAGATTCGTGAACAAACACGGACCGCCGACTTCCGGCAAGTGCGAATTCCGCAAACCTGAAATTCGCCACAGTCTTCAAAACAACATCTTTCATAACCATGTGACGAATTGCTTCTAGACAATGCAACGCAAAACAGCATTTCTATGAAGTTTCCGACTATCTTTCGCAATGCGTTGTGATTCGAAACAATTTAGAAAGAAATGTACAGTATATACGCACCGCGTCAATAGATTTTGAAATTTAACTCGTAATGCTAAGAATCCACGTAAACGGAGAATATCGTATTCGAGTCAGCTATACGAAGCTTGGGAAGAATTTCCTGGGTTATTCAGAACGCAAACTAGTTTTGCAGATGATGCAAAACAGCCTGTTCCTTGGCGTCGTTGTTGCGTTACTTTTTATATGACAGGATAATAAAACGTTTATGAATGCCTCCTGATGCGCATAAATGCCCTCAAATGCTCATAAAAAAGATAGCCGACGTCAGAAACATCTGCCGCTAATTACAGTTATTTTTCCAATACACCCCCGCGTTCCGCTGACAGGTTGAAATTGCATTTGCGACGAAATTTTACCCAAGAGCATCAGTTTCGAGACTGCAAAGAAAAGCACGCTGTCGACGGGAAGGACGCTCAATATAGTCGGTGTTGCATTCTCTCGGAGTCTCGGATTTCGTTTCGCCCCAGAAAACGCTTCAAATACGCGACTACCGGGGGCGAATGATGTTTCCAGATTGAGGTCGTGACCGGGGGCCGGTTTCAACCAAGCTCGTATCAAACAATCAGAGTGCCGTTAAATGAAGTCCCACTCCCAGTAGTGCTTCCCGCCGAATTCGGCCTCAACATCGAACGAACGTTCAGCAAGAATAAACGCCCATGTGTGACGCGGCTGTTCGTGAAGCGGACGGCAAGAAACGCGTCAGCTTTTTGCATCCTCGAATAAGGTCAGATGTACTGGAGTATCAAATCGATGCCCCTCAGTTCACATTTCTACGGCGAAAAGCGTATTACTCCCGAATCCGACTGATATCAGATCGTGAAGTACATCTCCGTTTGCGGATGTAAAACCCATGGTGGTTTCTTTTTCGTGAAAAACCTCCGATTGCCATATTTTTCTGTGTTGACAAGCGTTTAGCTTCAACAGCTCAGAGACCGTTATCGCCTCTTGCTTGAGACTGAGTTGAAGAAGAAAACACCGAGTCAATTGATGTCATCGTGTCCGAAACAGAAATGCGGTACTGTAATTCTGCAGAGTTCGGCTGGGTGAATATAAATGATTAGTACCTACGAGTCCGAGTTACTCATAAAAATAAAAACTAACATACCGATTGGGAATTTGCAGGGCAAAGATAACTTGGATTACTTTATATAACAACACTGATGATTTGGAGACTCAGCATCAGAGAGATCCATTCTCTTATTTTGAATCAAGCATATCAGCCGAACTCCTTAGGCTAAAGAAAAAATTATACCGTGCATTATTGATTTAATCAGTAATTAATCGCGCTTTAACAAAAAAATAACCCTGTCGTCTATTATTTGCGATGATTCAAATGATCCTTGGAAAGTTTAAGGAGAAGCAATTGTATAATTTTGTTTTTCAAGGCAGAGCATGCCTTTTTTTAATTGGCATGTGTTTTCGCATACCGAATGCCATGTGTTTTCGCACCCGGCCGGACGGGGGAATCAAGTTATAGCTGGAAGACCTGGGTACAATTACAGTACTTCACTACTGTTAATCTGAAGCTTCCTTTCCACATACGACATTTTTTCACCGATAACTTTTTACATCAGAAAAAAAGGATTCACATTAAAGACGGCGATTAAAATGGGATTCCGAGTATCATGCTAAAGAAACAGACATCAACCTGTGCTATGCAGAGCTCTGGTGAACGAAAAATATTGCACTGTAATATCATACTCCAGGATCCAGCGATGAAAAATCATCTGTTATTTTTTCGGAAGTCAAAGGGGAGGACTGTAAATTCAAGAAGTTTCAATTCACCAAATATTAGGAGGATCCGCCGTCTGAACCTATATCAAATGGGTCTCCAGGAGTTTAAATAGGTTGAACATGTATGTAAACTTTTGAATGAAGCCCGAAAAGGTTTCAATTTTTTTTAGAGGATACGTTCATTTATTTTTCCGAGGTCCGCCCGACCACACCTGGCACATCCCCCCTTGGAATTACGTCCCGGGTTCATTAACGCGAGGGCGTCTCTAACAAGTTCCTGCGCCTTCACCCGAGATCGTAGGCCATGGGAACGATTTTCAACAACTGCGGGGGCAGGCTGGCGAGGAAACAAGCCCGGTTAAACCCCTGCGACCGCAGGAGTCAAGCCTGATAACTAGCCGCCGGCCAATGCCGCCTTCTTCCCAGGCCTGCGGGAACCACGCACGGTAGCCCGATGAAGCAACTTTTCAAGCCAGGGAACAGGTAAATGACGACGGAGCATCCTGCCGACAAATCACTTCCCTCTGCGACACATGCATGCGGGCTCCGGCGGCCGGTCCCGTCTGAGATGCACGCCGGGCGCCGCAATTTATGCAAGTACCGCTCCCACGGACCCGTGATTAGATCAGCGCGTCCGACGTTTTATGCGTGCAGCAGGTATGCACTTCCCTAATTCGGCTCATACTCGCTGCAAACAAACGCCGAAATCCACAAAACCGGCCCGCGTTTTCAAGCATCACCTTCCCGCTTACGTTCCTCAACCGCGCCTCTTCCATGATGGAATAAAATGGGGAATGAAAGAAGATTGAATGAAAGTACACGATATGTGAAACGGCAGTGACAATGACAAGTTCGGCTCATAAAGTATGGCTTACAAAAATTGGACGGGAATCCGAAATTCAAATTACATGAATTGCTGTGGGGGCCTGGAGTGCGGATGTAATTACTTCTCAGAGTGGATAAATAACTCAGAACATCAGCGTGTTGGATCACATTTTGCCATAGACTTCAATACGGCATACATTTTTAATATATTATCATATATACGGTAAGAAAATGGAAAATAAATCCTCCAAAAATTCGATGATTTTTTTCGTGATTTCGAACACAAAACACGACTGTGCAGAAGAAAGCCGCTCAGAGTCTGCTTTTGTGGCACGAAAGGAGTCCAAAGAGTAAAAAGGACACACATGGCTTTGCCATATCCAATTAATGGAGAATCCGGAGCAGAGAATCAAAAATGAAACTGTTAAAAATATATATATTAGAGTACAGTACATTATATGCATCGTTAAATACATTTTGATATTATGTCTACGTTATGACAGGTAGCTCAATTTTTAGAAGATGCCTCACAATTTTTAAACAATACTGAAAAAATTTTATTTCGGAAATTATTCGAGGCATTGAGACATCGTCTAGACCTCTCGAAGTAAGGGCAGATTTTTTACTTCAGTGTGCATAAGTGGAATCGCCTGCCAGTTTAAGCGTCCCTCATTGATGCCCCTCCATCTCGTATTGCCAAAAATGACCCAGCTAATCAAAAACATTGAGAACCGTTGCCTCATATAATTAACGGATACATCGGATTTTTTTATCTTAAAAGTTGGCTCTGAAAAATCGGGCTACGTTTTTCGTTGTTGCTTGCTATATTTCCATGTAAATTGATCACTTTCAACCAACTAAAACTTTGATTAAAAATCAAGTCTCAAAAATGAATCAACAAAGTCTCTCTACAGCATTCGGTCACATCGTGACAAAAAAGACAAGCTGCTGAATATCCTGCGCCAGCAATGTCATCATGAATGAAGCAAACCTATTGAATCACGAGAGCTGGTGACCTTTTCCGTGTTCAAAGCATTATAGCAGAGTAACAGATGACGTGGCGCAAAAAAATAGACGTCTTTTGAAGACTCAGAAGTGCCTCCAGATGAGCTATATTAAGATACTTCTATGATTCAGATGAAATTGAGTAAGAGGGAGTCGTATACTGTGTTCGCAGCAACAAAAATCGTAATAAAGTCAACGCGTTAAATATAAATGCATGGAGCTGCTCATAATCGATGGCTTTATATATTTGAGTGAACACGGCACAATTATCAAACCAAGACATGCGGCAATGAAGCTATCGACGTCGTGGGAAAGTTATCCTCAGTTTAAATCGTCTTCCGTATTGCATCAAAGCTTAGGCACATTTCACGCCCCAGGCAACAGTGCACGATCCAGTTCTCGGGTTAAATTATCACTTTCCCTCTAAGTACAATACACTAGGAAAAATATGAAAGTCTGCCCCTTGCAAGTGCAATTCACACCTCGAGACACGCTTTTAATCTAGAATATGAAATCTCGCGCCTGCGGAATGAAGTGCGAAGTCAATGCCGCGAATGGATGGTAGAGAGAGCGAGGCAAGTTAAATGATTACTGGAATTATCAACTTCGTGTTCGGACAGCCGAACTAATTCGAGTCCCCGTTGGTCACTAACGACGGTCAAATGCGCGTGATAGCATTAAAATAAATTGACAGGAATTGCTCAGTTTTGGTAGGATGCGCACTGAAACCCCGTTCTGGTAAGCTGGGCGCACGCGACGAGTTTCCAGAAGAACGCCTCATCCTCCATGAAGGGAGACATACACACACACACATACACAAAAAAGAGAGAGAGAGAGAGAAATGTCTGGGCGGTTGGTTTCGTCTTGGGATTCGATTACGTAGCCACGCGGCAAGTCCAAGGCCGGAAGCATTCTGTTCCAAATTCGTCGCCTTTTCAGCCACTCGGTTCAGCGCATGGTCGTGATTGGCGGTGATTCCGCGGACTTTACAACCCATCGACCACCAAGGCAGACGGGACGCCGCGGAAGGCGACGATATGCCTGAATCGCCCTGCTTTCTCGACCATATGGCCGCTTCTGCGAAGTCGTTGAAGCGCGCGCTTGTCGAAATCGTCGACCGCCCGAAGGATGCTCGTAGGCGCAAAGGTTGGCCAACTCCTCTCCTGTCCGCGGCGGCAACAACGTGCGCCGCCTTCCGGTCCTCGGGTACTCGATACGCGTTCGATTCTCGGTCACGGATACCTAAGACTCCAACGTCAGGACGCGTAACCGCAGGACAAACGACTTCAAATCGCAAAAATGATAAGGGGTAACGTGAGAAGAGTAACCCAGAGAAAATAAAATCAATGCGAGGAGCATCGAAAGCTCCCGATGCGCAAATTCATTCTTTAATGAGTTCAAATCATTAATTGCAAGAATAACATGTTTCCTTTCATTTGCGCATAGTCGACCAGCGATAATTTCACTCTGCTGATTTTACGCGGCCGACCTTGGATATCCCTTTAATACTACTGTCTCCATTTCCCGTGTTTTAAAGCCACTCTTTTGATTCAAATCGGTTTTAAGATCAATACACTATGTAATTCTTCATCCTTCATTTCAGTCAGAAAATTCCTCCTGATATTAGTACTGAACTCAAGAAGCATCCAACAACCTGCTCAAACCTGCCCTGTGAAAATGGAAGGTAACAAAAGCTACGGGGATTTTCAGCAAAAAATGCCGAAGTCTTCCGCATCTCGGATAATCGGACATTACTTAGTTTTTCTTCGAAGTTAACGCTAATAAAATTTTTAAAGTGGATTGAAACACATATTTTACGATTCAGGAAATATTCCAACTCGTGTATACCACGAATTATTTTTTAAAACTTGAGTCGGGAAAAGTCGGTCGTGGAAAATTTTTGGAACAAGTCATAACAAGATTCAAGGTATTGTTTCAAGCTTTTCTTCGCAAAAATCTTGTCGTGCGTCTTGAACAGCTGTGCGAAGCACTAGATTGAATTCGCGTAATGATTGCTGCACGGTGAATTTTGTTTGGCATACTTTCACCAGTGCTTTCGTTTGTACTCTTTGTATTTATAGCTTTCGTGCTGAACGTTTCTTGCAGTTTGTGGCTGCTAACTTGTTCAAAAGATGAAGATCAACTGTAGAAAGTTGAGTGCAATCCATTTCCAAAACCTGTGAATATTGTTTCCACTAGAAAAAAAAGATAATTTTCAACAACAAAATTAAAGAAGATCTCGTTAAACGCTTGGTTATTGTGTGAAGTCTGTAACTTTTCGCAATAATCGCTTTAATTGTTTATTTTTTCAGCTTTTCTCCTTACTGAGTGACATCCGAACAGGCATGACCGAACCGTCGACCATCGAGGGTTAAACTGTTCTACAAACGGACCAATCCGGCGTGTAAAAAATCACGAAAATCGCCGAACCTCGGTCGTATTTTGCACCGAGTACTATTTTGATTTTTCAACGCCACTCGGAACGGCTCATAAATTTTCAGATCACGCGATGAACTGGAGCAGAGGATTTGAAAGTTGACGGGCGTCTCCGCCACACCTCGTACAACGGGAATGAGCAAACCCCATCTGCTCCATTGTAATTGCAGCTTCAATTGTACAATCGACATTCAACAGCCGTCGATCAAGGAAAGACAAGGGTTCGCTTGTAACAGCCTGCACCCAGACACACTGGTACACCGAAGTGATTGAAGTGATTTCGAGGAGAATTCTTGTTATAGAACAGTTTTATCAATACACGCAGAATGGCGCGCGTTGGCCAGAAAATCATTGTGAGGCTCTCTTGGTTTGAACATTTTCCAAAAGTGTAAAATATGCTCAGTATCTAAGGAAGTTCAATAATATTCACAATTATAATTTTTGAAAACACCGGCACTCAATCTATAGCTAGAGATAACCTTTTTTGCTTGCAGTAAAAAATTCCTCACAAGGAAAAATTGCAAGCATCACTACCAATGAAATAAATCACAGAAAATCGGTCCTCTTTAATTGTTGTCTTTGTCTGAATCTGGAAAAAGAAATTCTTAGCTTTCTTAATTTGAATGATTGACTCGAGCAACAATGCCAAAATTCACATCTGCCCAGTGAAAAGCCACACAGAATGTTTTTAGCACTCCATTGATTGAAAGAGCTCTGCTTTAATTTTTTAACAGACCGTGTGCGTGAAAGGGTTTTGGAATTATCGTTAGGGTGAAGATTGGGCGCCAACGACAAAGTGAAAATATGTCCGAGCTACGTTTCATAATCGGTTACGATGCACATGACTTATCTGCCTTGAAGATTAATGTTGGGATTAGAGGATAACGAACTGGAGCCCTCGCGAGGAAGGCATGTGAGAACTAATGATTAGCGACCTAAACCGGTCTGAACGTTCCCCCAAGTTCAAACCCAAGAGTTGATTTCCACATCACGGGATTCCATCAGGATCCAGGAATCAACGACATGCACGGTTTCTCGTCGCAGTTCCTTTTACCTTTCAAGAAAGCCTCGAGCAGATCAGATTCAATGTCAATTGTGGCACCGTCAATGCCACCACGCAGTCACGCACCCTCGGAACTCATCATGACTCTAAAGCAAAGCTCCGAATGGCGGACCAATTCCCAAGCAATGCGTCAAGCAGAACGGCGACAAAGGACGACCTGCGCAAGTTCGACCCTGTGAAACGCTTCCAAGACCATGATTGTTCTCTCGCTCTATTCTTTTACTCCATTCAACTCGTTGGCTTTCCGAGACAGTGTTCCAACGCCCTGCTCAGAATGCCATCACGTGGTGTAGGACCCATACTTCCTCGACTGCATGGTTTCCTGTGCCGCACCGCCGCAGCCCACGCATTCGATTTCCGAGCAGGTTAAATCATGCGCTCCCGGAATCCATCCACTTTCGCCATCGCCAACATAATATGCAGCTGGCCTTTCGGAAATGTCCAAAATTGGGCATCCCGCGGTTGGCCAACGCATTCTCACATTCACTCGCTCAGTTATTTTCCAACACGATTTACTTCATCGGTGCATGAGTTCACAGAGATTTCTTGACCGAGTAAACAGTGTGTTTCTCAAACCGTAATCTTTCTCAACCAGTCGCAGTCAGTGATGCATTGCTCACTGAAGAAATGGGTGCCGCGTGTAGCCAGCTGTCGCTGAACTAGTTAGTATTCAGCGACTACGGTTCTGAACACTGCCGATTTTGTCTAGTACTCTAGTCCTTGAATATACTGTACTGTACTCTCTTCTCTAAACAAACAGCTTTTGACACGTTTTCGCTAAATAAAAAAAAACAAAGGGAAAGTACAACTTTTATTGAGAAGTCCAAACCAATCCTCCCTTTTGGCAAAATGTTTTGACTCAGATCTTCCTACAGTGAATGATCTAATGAAATATCGTTCAGAACAGTGTTTTCTAACCCATGGTCCACGGACCAGCATTGGTCCGCAGAAGTTTTCTGCCAGTTTGACGGAAAATTCCTTCAGCATAATAAATGTTTAAAAGGTCTGTATTTAATCTAATAATTTATTTAGTCTGTAATTTTTAGCTGAAACTTCAGAAAGATATTAGCAGTTGAAATTATCTGAGGAAAGACCAGTTTGCTTTTTGATCTCCTAATAACACTTCCTTCAAATATTCACCTGCAGATATGAAGTATTTTAATTTTTCATCCTGAGAAACCTTTCTTTGACACCTCTCAAACATTGAGAAGACATTCTACTGAAGCTGATTCATTGGTTCTTAACCCTGGGACGGCAGAGAGTTCCTCGCCATCCTGTGGCAAAGTCGGAATTTTGTGGGGGGAGGGAAATTTCAATTTGACCAAAGGCCACTGAAGTACCCCCAGTTTTCCAAGGCATAAGTAAAGAAAACTCTGGGTACAGAAAATCCCATTGCCTCAAGAAATCCCCAGCATTATTCCTATGCTGGGAATGCTTGAAAAATGCCACCCAGTGAGGACATTTTTTTCTTTTGAGCCAACATTTTCTGCAGGATTATAAAAAAAATGTTAGACTTTTTCCTGACTTAGGCCTTGATTCAAAAATCTTTTTTTAATTTGCAGCCCTCATGGGGCCACAATTTTGCAAAAATATTCAAACTTTGCCACACAAGGGTTAACTCGATTTTTGCAGAGAGCAGAAACGTTCTAGGTGCCTGCCAAGAAGTCTTTCAAACAAAACTTTTTTGAGTCTACAAAAATTTTATGACGCATAGTTGGCAGAAAGTTTTAGGAAATCTGCCAGTCTGTGCGTTCAGAAGGGTTGGGAGCCCCTTCATTTGAATATGCTATGTTGTGCGGGTACATGACCCCAGGAAAATCGATTTTAAATTTTTAATTTATTGAGATTTTGCTGGTGGTCAGGATGTTCTAGAAACCCCAGTTTCTTCCCAAGAAGTCACTTGGTCGAGTTTTCTCTTTCGTCTCTCTACTGCCTTCTCCAACACTTGAAAAAAGACAGCAAAATAATGAAACTTGGGTATAAGACGCACCCCTAGGTTGCTAAAATTAGGTTGGTAATTGCACTGACAAGTTGACAGTAACGCGGGTAAATGCAAGGGGTTTTGGGAGTTCGTGTACTATAAAGCTGAAAAAGAATATATATATATATATTCCAGCGAGGACTGTCACGATTCTTGCACTTGTCGTTAGACGTGAGTCTTCCTTGACTTCGATGAATGTTGGATACATCAGGCATTCCTGCTGTCAAGGATATCATGGAGGGGAATCACTGAGGCTTATTTTCATGCAGAGCCTTTCGGACAGCCAGCTAACTGAGCTGACAAAAGTTAATGCGGTGATGATTATCTGAGAAACTGGAACTCGGATTCATTTCCAGACTACGATCAAGAGCCGCGTCGCATTTTACTCTCCTGATGCTAAACAATAATACCATTAGTCAAATTTTGACGGGCGAAAGAATCCACATTTTTCGTAATCACTTCCTAGTCTGATGCATATGCAGGTTTTGACCCTTCGCGTCTACTCGTCAATTAAAGGCAAAAGGGAGAACATGTCCGTTGATGAGCGTCATTCTACGAGCATATTCCAGCCTCAGAAGTTACAAGGAAAAGGGTTGACGAGCAAAGGTCAAGAGAAATGATATTTTCGACTTCCTGAATTTGTATGAGTGCTCCAGGTTGTAGCTAAACAGTGATCGTAGATTTCCAACGCTTTGGAGCAATAAGAAGGTACAATTGAGCTTGTTCGCGGCAGAGAGGGATTTTTTTTTCATTCGCTCGAGCATAAGATGCACCCCTATTTTCTATACAGTACTGTACCTCGAAAATCAAGACAATGTTGCCTCCGAATCCAAGACAAACTTCCACTCTTCATTAGATTTCTTCAGAAGAGTCTTGAATTTACTCAGTAAACTTCAGTTACCAGCTTAATCTGCTCAGACACTTGAAATACAACTTGGGAAAAGATCTCTCGTGGCCTCGAACCGCATATGGTGGTACGGATTTGTTGAATAATTTTAATATTTTGAGTTTTATCAGCAATCACGCACTTCCAATGCAGACTCCACTGATATTAAACCCATCACATATGATTTATACAGATACTTTTCAAAGCCATTCATAGATGAAAGTTCCAAGCGAATATCCGAGAACACATGGACGTATGGCAAACTATTAATCATTTTCACCCGCTTAATTGTGCGTGGCAGAGTACATGAAATGGAGGACATAATTTTGAAAGGCTTGAAGGTGAAGAAAATGCTGCATAATTCGGCCAATAAGTGGATCTCGGGAAACCTTGAGTAAGAATAATAACTCACCCAGCGCCATATGCGATGCAGCCGGTCTTGGCATCAAGGGCCAGCGAGGAGTTGGAGGTGGACGTCAGACCAAGCACTCGCTCGAGCTTCACCTGCAACCAAATCAGTCTCAATGAAATTCTCTCGTCGATTCCAGCAGTGTACAAGGATAATTTGAAAGTTACAAAACGTCGAAGCGTTTCTGTGTCAAACCAGAGGAGAGAGAGAGAGAAAGAAAAAAAAGAACGTCGACGCGGTCGTGCTCAGCCATTTTCCACGCCTGTTCGGAGTCTATACGTATTTCCTGCCTTCGTCGACAGCGGAACACAAGCCGCGTGCTGGCTTCCGAATGAACCACATCCATCTTTTTTGAAAAACAACAACAACGTCTGCATCAAATTTAGCTCATCTTGAGAGACTACACGAAGTATTTTGTTTTCCTTTGTAAGTTTTCTTCCTTCCTCGGAGAGTGCACTCGAAAATGAAGTGCAGCTCATGCTAAGACATCGGAAAATTCTTCATTGCGGCCCAAACTCCAGATAATCTGACATACGCAAGAAGAACACGTTGAATCACGAAATAAGGGAATTGCATGGACTCTTCCTATCGCGTGAGAGCCTCAGAACTGCCCCATGTTCTGATCAGGCCTCAACAGGGAAAGACTTGATGATTTTTCTTCACTTATTCAAACATTCTCACAAAGAGATTGAGGCAAGTTTGGAAAAAAAATGAGCCCGTCTTTGCATCCGACACCATTTTCTGCGGCCGCGTGCAGTCAAATCAGTATACCGGCTTGTTTGTTGCACGCGAAAGCGGTGCCTATAAAAACAGTATTTATTTTCGGTCTCAAGAGGAAAACAGAGGAATCGTTTGAAAATAAAAATAGTCGTTTACGAATATCATAACCTTGACCACAGACGTACGTTGAAGCGTCGTAAATGTTGGCTTCATACTATAGTCGCAAAGGTTCGATTTTATGAGAAGAAATTAGATGGAATACGGGACCATCAATTTTATCAGCCTTGAAATTTTCATTGGTCGTTTCATATATTCACGCAAATACGTATAGTGCGTAATTAATTGCAAAAAAAGCAGCTTCGTTTCTTAAAATTAGACGGCTTCGTTTGCCATGATTGGTTGAATGGGACCATTTTGACAAGAAGTTCATAAGCAAAACGGGCGATATGAATCCCAAGTATAGTTTGTACCAGCGTATCGGCTGCACTTCCCGGTAATTCTGTCTCATTTTTCAAATTCAAAAATTTCTTGACGTGATACAGTTTCTGCACGAAATAATTTATGAAGTCCGTAGAAAAAATCATTGTTCGGAGTAAATCAGACTGTTCAATGCGCTAAGCGAGTAAGTATAATTATCGTTCTTCATTTACTAATAACATGGCAGCTGATCGCCCGTAAACTGCACGCGACGTTGGAAATTTAAAACTTATAAATTGATGGCATTCAAAAAATGTTCTACTCTTAAACTTCTCGACTAGTGAGACGAACATTTACGATTTTTCAACATTCGTCCGTGCTCAAGGTCTTGATTTCCCTCCTGATTGATTGATTTCTTGTCATAGTATTCCTTCGCTTTTCCTGACCGCGAATAACTGAAACTGAATTGTTTTTACGAGTTGCTTTCGACCGAAGGTAAACAGAGACGATTGGCTTGCAGAAATTGCTCAAATTCATTCAAGCAATAATGATTTCCTCGAAGAAAATGGAGAGCATTTCCATTGGAATACATTTGAATGCCTCTTCGTATGTGCCTAGCGCACCTGCACTTTTTCTAGCCAACGTTTGGCAAAAAAGGGTTCGCGAGATACAATAAGCGGTTTGCAGTCAAAAAGCGAAAAGAACTTGAATTGGATGCTGTGCTGGGATATCAATTGGGTATGACTTTGAAATGCCCGGGACTTGTTTTCAATATTTACCCGATCTTCGCGAAGGCAACACATCAGAACGAGAGTGACCGCGGATTCCATATTCCATTCCCGTCCCAATGCCGTGCCGCGCTGGCCCGAGATGGATCAATATTTCGTAACGGTGTCCACAAGAGCCGCCCTATTTGACAACGCCGGGTAATTCATTCTTCGCCCACAGCGGCACTGACCTTCAACTTTGCATGCCAGAAAGGGAATCGCATCGTCAGTGGCTTACGCTCGATCAGGTCTGACATTTTCCGCCGGCTGCCTCGCCGAATGCGTCATCAAACGCTTGCCGCAATTAGGGTCTCAACCCCCCCCCCCCCCCAAACAGTATCCCAGAGCAAAATGTTGCCATTTCCACGCCTGCGTCGACGAGAACACAATGAAGCGTTCATTTCCTACCCATTGTTCTGATGGGTATCCGTTAATGAAGAAGCTACTGGACTCACGCGCATGGCGGGAACTTGGTGGTTTCCCACACGCGTGGCAAAGCAGGAAAGCAGATAGCAGCTGTTCCGAGTCATGGCTTATTAGGACCCAGCGCTTGTAGAATTATCAAGATTCTGTTTCGTAACTTGATATCAAGACAGCACTGGAGAGAGAGTTTTTCTCAAATTTCCCGAAATTGCGGGTGGGCTGTGCTGCGCGGAATGCGTCTCAGGCAGCTCGCTACGCCTAATTTTACGCTTTCCTGCGCGACGCCAATCACTCCGATTTCCCACACGAGCAGGCGAGATTAATTTACGGGGCGGGTTTTTTACAGCGAAAACAAACCGGTGTTTGCGCATACCGAGCTTTCTTGATGCTTGCCAGCGATGCAGGGACGATTTTCTGAAGCGACAGCGGGAGCGGATTTTCCTCCTCGCGTTTCCTGCCTTCATGGATTTTATCCGCATGCTTGCCTCGCTTAACCTTCGTGCTCACGCCGAGAAGTACAGGTACGATGTTAAATAATTCCAGTAATTAGTTGGGGTATTTGTTGCCGCTTTGAAAGCCTTTTCATGACCGAAATGCGTCCGTGTTGATGCTCGGGACTGGAACCATTTCGCTCCCTTGGAAACTCGCGGACCAATTTTAATTCGTTTTGGTTGGAGGCATATTCCTGCTTTGTTCGCTTTCCGAAAAAATTCATAAGCATCACAGATTTCATGTGGTGAATCTTGACATTTTTACACATGCATGCGCTAAAACACGTCATTCATGCGAATTTTGCCCTGCCTTTTCCTCGGATAATGAGTCGAAACACTCAAGTATTGTGCACAGGTTGCGCATTTGTGCGGCCAAAAATTGAACGGGAATTGAAACCCAACACAAATCTATCTCCGAAAAATCTCTCAGCTTTTCCTTATTCTCATCAGAGATTAAACTCAAAGTGAGTCTGTTTGTTTCGCATTCCTGAGTATTTTACACAGAAATAAGTACTTTTTTCCTTTTTTTCTGCAAAAATCTCAGGTATAATCCTGCAAGTAGGGTATTCGGTGGTGCAAGAGATAAGCAAGCAAAATCGCTATTTGGTTTAGAATTAGATGATCAAAGAGATGGAAAAGAATGACAACGTCTGAATACAGACAGACAGTCGCTCAAATATCGATGTAAGGAGACTTCAGCTTCCAATTAAAGAGAAAAAAAAGTAAAACGAACATCGTGTGAGTGTAGTGTGCATGCGTGGCGGGAATTCCGTTCTGGTCGAATAAGGAAACTTTGAAGTCTGAGCATTCGTTTCGACATGGACGTTTTTCAACATCCTTTTCAGAAAATGTGCAAGTCAGGAAGAGCTATTTACATATCTTCTCGCGCGCACCTGCTGCCCTCGTTGTAAAATCCTTTCTTGACCCTGAACTTCCAGTATGCAGACTCCTGAGCTGCCCTGCTTCGCCAGAAATAGGCAAGCGAGTGGGGGAAAAAAGGTTGCGTCGGTTCGAGAAGCCTTAGAAGACGTTGCGACCGTATGAAGTGATCTGAACTGTTGGGATTCTGACCATTTAAGGGAAACAATAGAGGCTGAAAAAATATATCTGAAAGGACGATCGATTCAGATTGTATTATCGTTTCTTCGATTTTCCGCGCAAGTATCGGAGGAGCAGCTCTCGCGTAGCATAGGGGTCAGGGGTGCGCAACCTTTCCGACTCACGATCCGAATATGGACTTCATTCAAGAGAACAAACGACACCTGTTCCTCGCTTCCTCTCTGTCCCGAAGAATCTTCAAGATTGGCGAATTAAAAGATCATATATTTTGATGATCAAAATTCGGTAAAATGTAACTCAATTCGTAAACATGGGAAAAAAATCTGCACATGATGATTTTGCCTACGTAAAGAAACTTCAACTAAATGATCATCGAATAGCAAAGAATTTATGGAATGAAAATGCCTTTCTGAAATCATGCAGTCTTTCCACAGGGTTCGATACATTCAAAAGGTATGCCGATCAATTTCTCTTGGCACATCGTATTCAACGACTTGCTTCAATTATTTCTTTACCATGGCGACATAAAAGGAATGATTTAAAAAAGTCATTCTGGGATCAGTTGTACACCCAGATCTCCCGAAAACGTGAAATTTTGTCAGCACCCAGACCAGAATTTCTTCAAGCATTAAACAGGCGAGTAAAATACAAAACCGATGTACAGCACATCATCGCAATCAACGAAAATCCCCTAAGAATCAGATATATTCTGCCCGCAGCGTTAATCATTTCGCGGCGGGTGGACTCATTTCAAGTATCTACGGGTAATGAAGTCGTGAGGCTAGCTTATAAATTTCGCAAAAATAGGCCAACATGATGGTATTCATGAGTTCATCAGCTGATATAGTTCATGTAACTGCCAAGCCGTCTAGCTGGTGCTCAAAGCTTCAGATTAATTAGTCGGAGAAATTTATACACTTCGAGACGCGAAGCTTTCGAATACTGTATTCGCAGATGGAGTACGAAGAATGGTAGTTTTGTCAGAACTGCGAAAGAAAGTTCGCCGGGTACCTGAGTCTCTCAGTCAAAATCCTTCAAACTAAACTGAGATCAATAACAAATCATACAGCCAGCCTCTCTTCTGGAAATATAGATTTTATAAAATCAAGCATTTGCTTTCAATCATCAAGATACAAGCATTTAATTATAATTTTGTCGTCAGAGGTGAAATACAGAGTATACCCAATAAAACGATACAAATTATCCGTATTCGTAATCTTACATGAAAGTTGAGTCGATTGTTAATTTCAGTTTTTTTTAATACTGTACTTGATGGTAATCAAACAGATCGGAAATTCGTAAAACACGGCAGTGGGGCCGGTATAGAGCTTACTTCCTGATAGTACAGTACAGTATTCCCTTCCAAATTCGACCCTCTGTCTATTCTCCATTTCAACTTGGGTGAACAGGAAGTGGATAACATGTAACTCTGTGATATGCATGTCCAGCTGAATCTAAGTTGTACCAACAAGGCTCCCCGACCAGTAAGGTTGAAAACTAGAACCGTTCATAGAATAAAGCTCAACTTTCTCCATGGAACACAATGTCTAATTTGCGCCTTGAGAAATGACCAATTTTTTTTTTGGTAGGTCATGACCGATGGTCAATTTAAAATAACTTCTCCACTTCTTCACGCGGAAATTAACCAGACCGAGAGATATCTTACATCATCTTTTGCACGCTTCATCAACAAATTCTTCAGCAAAGTTAATAAACATAAGTGAAATTGATCAAAGTACAATATATAGTACTTATTTTACATGATTGGGTGCGCACCCGATCGGTAACACTGAAGTTTCCTTCTATCGCCCTTCACATATCCTCGCATATCTCACGTATCTTATTTCAGTTAATTTGAATCTTTAAAAATGCTGCGAAAAATATTCAGGGCATAGTTACATAAACGCACATCGACTCAAATGACCAACGGAGGCATGAAACTGTATGGTACGATCCGCTGGGGAAGAATTACTATGTACTGTTCTGGACTTGAAATAAATACTCGGATTCACATCTTCTTCTATAAGGGAAGATGTTCCGAGCATGAGGTGGCATTTTAAAACGAGAAAAACCACGCCCTCTTGTTCGTTTGTTCCTGGTCTGGTTCCAAGGAAAACGGAAAATGTTATCCGTATAAAGCTCGAAGAGCGACAGTCAAACGACTAGGACATCCGAACCGATGAACAATTGAAACTTTCAATGCTCTAGCCAAATTAAGGTGCTTGACTTCAATAGACCTACCTAGTCCAATCAAGAAAGATTTTTTTTCCCACAGACTCCAATGAAAAAAATTGCAGATACTTTACTGTAAAATTTATGGATACTGTTGACTTCGTCAAGCCATATTCTCGTCTGTAATCATAGGTCCACTCTCATTGTTCGCAATTATCTCCCTCTTGACTTCCAAAATCAGAGCATTTATTCTTACACTGAATTTTTACTTTTTGTAGAAAACATGGTTCAACGCGTTCCACAGATGTCGCGGAATTGTTGATACTCCACTTGAAATTCAATTCGTGGTTTTGACTCTTGCATAGGTTTAGGTGGCACACACCTAAACCTATACAGTTGGGTTAGTGGCAATCATTTCAGGTTGCCACTTGACTCACAGGAGATCCGAATCGATGAACGATTATTGAAGATGTCAATGTTATATCCCATTTAGGGTGTATGCTTTTATTATAGATTAGCCCAATCAAGAAGGATTTTTTCTCACGAACTTCAATGATAGAAAATCACAAATAAAATTAGGGTTATCGTTGTATTTTTTCAGCCATATTCTCAACCCATAGGTCTGTAATCCTAGCTCCACATGCATTGTTGGCAATTTTCTCCCCCTTTAATCCAAAAATCAGCGCATTTAATTTTTAAAATGAATTTTTAAATTTTTCTAGAAAGCATGGTTCAACGAGTTCCGCAGACGTCGCGAAATTGTTGATACTGTAATGTACTTCAAATTGAATTCTTGGTATCGACTCTCATAGGTTTCGGTGGCGATTTGCAGCTGAGACGGTGGCAATCATTTCAGGTAATACTTTGGTGCTTCTCTCTGATGTTTGCTGCTGAGCACGTGCACCAGAGGTTGATTCACAAGTACTGAGCTCGGAAGATGTGATTGCAGACAATCCGCGACCGCCCGACAACCCACGCGGCAAAACAACGAAACCACAGGTTGGCGTTCAAGTCCTCGGGCTGAAACCGAGAGGGCAGGAACTGCAGTACATTTCCTGCCACAATTATCTGGCCCGGCTTCCGCGCTCGCCACAAACACACCAAACGAGGCATGATGCTGCATTTTCTACACGCGGAACCCGGGTTCCTTCAAACGACGCTCCATTTCTCACCTGCGCACCGAGCCCCTCAACTTCCCTCAGGATTTGCATACGGGTCCCGGACACCCGGAATTTTCGGCGCAAGGCCGGCGTCACGCGTACGGCATTCTCGCAACCGACACGACACGCTGTCAAAGCAGATACCCGAGGACAGATTACGAGATGAGGTTATTAGAAGATAGAGACACCGGACGAAATCCCTCAGTGTGACGAAATGAGAAAAGGAAGCCCGCATTGCATTCAGGATCCACCCGCAGTTACGGTTACGTCATTTTTCTACTGCGAAGCGGGAAGACCTTCATCCTTCCTGATCGTCGTTGTCGCATTGATACATCGCGCATGCAATTCAATTGTTTTCGAATAACGCACCATCATCTTTTACCACAGCAAATGCAAATGTTGACACAACGAAAACAGGATATGCGGTATCCCACGTCTCATCAATTCGGTATCTTCTTACCTAATAAAGTTGCTTGTCTTCTTACCTAATAAAGTTGCTTGCGACGTCGGTCGGTACATCCGTTGACCACTCCATCCCTCCTGACTATTCCCCCTACCTCCCTCCCACAGAGCCCCAGAGAGGCCTGCAGGAGGGTCCCGTTTCCCGTTTTTTAACTTTAAAAATTTGTCAAAATTCAAATTCTTGATGAAACTTCAAATTTCTTCCAATGTATGAAGCGCCATGCAATTTCCAACATTTCCTTTTTTTAAACATTAAAAAATGTTGACAATTGACTGAGAAACAATGAAAACCGCAAAACATTTTTTTTTAAATGTACGAAAAATGGGAAAAAAGATTTTACTTTTTGAATTTTATTTTTTTCAATTGGAAACATATTTCAATTTTAAAAATACATAAATTTGTGAGACATCTGTGCGCATAAACCTGTAAAATAATTTTAAACTTGAAGAAAAATTGAAACAGTTACGATGAGCTAAACTGAAAAATGTGAAATCCCGTTTCTGTTTTTCTTTCTGTTAAATCAATTTCCAAAATTTTTCAAAAATTCAATTATCTTTGGATTCCAAAATTTCTTCCAATGTTGCATGCACAGTGAAGTGTTAAACATTTTCTTTTTTTTAAGTTTGGAAAAGCTTCAAAATTGGGTGAGATACAATGAGAAATGCAAAAACATTTTGGAAAAATGTACAAAAAACGGGGAAAAAGGTTTTTGTTTCTGAATTTTAGCTATTTGAAATCTATCAATATATTTTAACAAAAAATATTTAAAATTGTAAAACATTTGTGCGCATACAACCCAGCCAGAAATTTTGAAATTGAATCAAAATTGAAAATGTTGAAAAGAGTTAAACAGAAACCTTTGAATTCTAATTTATGTTTTTGTTCCTGTTTTGCCAACTTCTGAAATTTTCTGAAAATTCAATTTGCAACTGATTTCCAATTTTCTTCAAGTGTTGCATGCTTAAAGACTTTGTTAACATTATTTTTTTTTAATTTTAAGAAAAGCTTCAAAATTAGGCAAGATACTATAGAAAATGTGAAAACAATTTTTTTATAATGTAGAAAAAATAGATGAAAAAATTTCTGCTTCTGAATTTTAGCGATTATAATTAGACAACATATTTCAATTGAAAAAAAATTTGATTTTGTTAAACATCTGTGCACATACCACCCAGCAAGAAATTTTGAAATTGCATCAAACACCAACAATTTGGAATGAGCTAAAGTGAAAAATCCACATTCCTGTTTATGTTTTTCTTCCAGTTTTTCTGGAGGTGAATTACAAGGTGCAATTCACCTCCAGATTCCCTGTTTACTGAAGTACAACATCCTCAAGTATGGAACACATTCCACACAATGAAGTGACTGGGCTATATTTCTGTGAATTTTTCCCTGAAATTTATGGAGTACCATGTGCACATTATTTTTCTGCCACAAATAATGGAAAAAAGGTGTGGTGGTACTTGAGTAAATACTGTTGTATCCAAATTGAGTTGTTTCCAATTGTGCTGGAGTTTTTCTTACATTTAAAATTGTATTCAATATTTTCAGTTAGCCAAATTTTCCCCTCACTACATGAGCAGATACCCACTGAAGTTTGATAAAATTTTGATATTAAAAACCTGAAAAATCTTTAAAAGTTACAGAGACAAATTCAAAAATTTTGCAGCAAGTGAATAGAAAATCACATAAAAAGATTTTACATCAGGGGACCTGCCCCATCCAACCAACATTCAACAGGGATTTTTCAGCCAAAATACAGTACAGGACTCCAGTGAAGTCATGAGTTTTTATGTAGGTTTTAAAATCAAAGAAAAATGGATGGTGAGGTTTAAAGAAGTTCGATTAGGTCCTACCCAGTTAAGACCTCAATCTACCGACCCCTCCCCCGGAGGTGGGTCGGTGGGTTCTCTAGGGTCTCGGTTTACCATCTAAACCTTTCAATACTTAAAAGATTGAGCACTATAAACTGTAGAAATATTATGTTAAGAATGAAGTGATTTTTCATTGTTTAAATCCAAGAGACTCATAACGTTCGGGTACCCCTTCCTCACCTGGAAACCGGTGTATTACGTATTGTTACTTTAACAACTGTTACTATATCAGTTCATATATCTAATTTCGTTACGAGTGTACTTACATACAGAGACACTTATATTAGGGTGTGTGGAGGTGGTCTTTGTACAAAAAATCCAATGTCTATAAAAGATTTTAAAAATTTCCTATAATCATGAAATCACCCAAAGAATCTGTGCAGTTGATATTTTACACATTTCCAAATGTTAAAATTTGTTTGTCAACTTTTGGAATATGTGGTTTGGAGCCCACAATCCACCTGCTGGGAGAGGACATAGCTCTAAAACTGAAGCATGACCATTTTAATTATTTACATTCACATTTTTTATTTTTTGGAGGGGGAAAAGGCCATTAAACATTGGACCTGGAGTTCATATTAGATCATAAAAAAACCTGTTTATTTGTGAATTGTGGCCCAAATAAATGGACACCAGTGGTTCATGGAGCACAACTGATCCCTGTGTATGTGACCTTTTCTTGATCATGAACTTCTTTTACATACAGTATTTGTACAATTGGAACATCAACTGGTGGATCTTGAATGTGTGATATGATTGAACAATTGAGGAAGGGGGGGGGGGGTTGACAATGCAAAAGTTCACCTGATTTTGGAAGGGTTTGCTGTACATTATACAGTCATCTCTTCATTTTGAGCATCCCATCCAGAAAGAATGATTAGATCAAATGACTGAATTTTTTAATTTTCTGTAAAATCCTGAACATGATGCCCAGGTGTGGCTGGGCACCCCCAGCTTGTTCCTTTATAATACTTGCGTGCTCTAGATCTTTTAAGCAATGTGTTATGCGTGGAAGTTTGTGTTATTTTTCTTGATCATAGGAGAATATTTTGTGCAGTTTACCTCTGCCTATATTTAGAAAAATAATAAAGGATGTTCTGATGTTCTTTATGTGTATTACGGTGCATTACAATGGGTAGACAGTGGTACGAAAGCAAGGAAATACTTCTGTCTCAAATATTCCTTGTCTCAAAATTATCTCTGTCTCAAAATGTACCTGATGTCTCAGATATTCCATATTGCCTCCAAAAGTTTCTGCCTTGAATTGTTTCTGTCTCCAAAAGTTTATGTCTCAAATTGGCCCTGTCTCCAAATTTCTGTCTCAATTTGTCCTAGATCAATAAAATACTGTACTTCACAATATTGGCTGACGCAGTGGTGCAATGATTTCGGAAGGTGTCGTTGGAAGCCCATATACAGTATACAGTATTTTTCCGCATGGGGGAAATGTCTGGAAAATTATTACATAAGCCAGTTCTGATTAAATCCTACAGTTTCGAACATGATACAATATTTTTGGGCATCTCACGTAACTCAACGCATTTGGTTCCATCATCACGAGGGCTGCTGACCCTGGCGTTAACCCAAACGCTTTCTGATCGTTTTCATCGCCGATGGCTATGGCATTGAAAGGTCGTTCAACCCACAATGCCTGAAAGCAGGTTTTAGGGCAGAACCAGAGATGAGAGAGGGGAGAAAAAGCTTGAATCTGCATTTATAGTTCAGTTCCCGATCGGGCTTCGTGCTGGAAGCCAGTCTGTGGGAGTGAGACTCAAGTAGGTCAATTCGTGCGGAGAAGAAAACGCCGCGAGGTTATTTGTTGCGACTTATTTTGATTTGAGTTCACTTTCGTGATATTTTGTATCAACGAACTACGCATCTCTTGTACAGTATTATCAGAAGCAGTACTGTATATATTCTGTCTCGTCGGCGATAACACGCACACGTCGTAGTTTGCAAAAAGCTTCGCTTAAAAGAGTGTCGGCAAGTTAAAGAGAAAGCTAGCACATATGTTGTAGTTTGTTAAATTTTTGTAGTTTCACGGACAGTTAAACTTCTCACTAGTAGGCACTAAGAAAATTGTAGTTATCTGGGCAATAAATAAGGCTCACAGCACCACCATTTTCAAGTGAATATTATACGTTTTTTCGAGTAATGTATTTTATTTCTGTGAAGTTTTTGAAGCATTGTTTTTCGCGTTTGTGAAGTGATTTTCATTTTTATCCGTTTCATATGTAGAACGTGAATCGAGCAACTGTTTCAGTGTACTGCATAATTGCATATATGGCGACTTTTTTCGGGACATCGTCACTATATTGACTATTACCCAAGTCCAGCAGAATTTCTTCGGAATTTTTGGATTTACAAATTTTTATATCTGACTAAAGGTTTGGGGCACGGAAGTCTAATAATCCGTCAATATACTGGATTTAGCTAACGTGCATGTACGTTATGGTGACTTGAAATAAACAAATTAAAAAACTCCACTGTTCATACTGTAAATGAGTTTGAATGTAAAGTTTGTTTTACATTCTGAAACTTAGTAGTGTTTTTGTAGGCTTTGGAACTCTTTTTTTACTCTTATAACAACAAGTTTTAGGGAAAGTTCACGAACCCCGGGGCTCTACGCCTGCAGTAAACTCGTAACGTGTCACAGAAGTATACAGTCTTAATTCACATGTCAGATCACGTTTTCCAGTATGTGTCAAGTGGACAATATCTGATTGGTTCTCTTGTTGATCAAAAAAATCGGGGAAAACCCCCCAAAAATTGAATGAACTAATTTTTCTCAACTTTAAGATGCAGAAAATCATGTTGCAAAAAAACCATACAAAATCGCATACGCTGTTATGGCATGAAAAATGCCCCAAAAAGCAAAGAAAAAGCGCAAGTCTTCCTAAATTATGTACAGTTGTACACAGATGATCATGCAAATCATTTTGAAAAAGAGCACGAAATTAACCTGTTCTGGATTGAATTATAGTGAATTCAAGAATTTTTCAATATTTGTTACTATAAAAAGCATAATTTGTTCGAGTTATCACAATATTGATAAATAAAATATTTCCATTTGACTAGACTTGTGTGAAAGTGTCCGTATATCGAGGCAATGGTTGGGTGACGGGTCCGATTTTTTACAGCCTTTTAATGAGTCCCGATAAGTTGAATCGTTCGTTTGTCAGGGCCTTCGCATGTCAGGGTCCCATTGTGATTTGGAATTCACCTTTCAAAAAACTCTTTAATTTTGTTTTGCGTCCAGATAAGAGTTTCAAGGACTAAAAAATCACGATTAAAAAATTTAATGTATGCATAAACACGGGTCACAATTCCTGTATCCATGCCCTCAATAATATTTCACATCACACTCAGATACCAATCGATGCGATATCTGACTCATCCCAGAAGAGCAACACTAGGCAATTTACAAGGACAGAAAGCGTAACTAAAAAACTTCAGAAAAGACGGTCTCATCACAGAGTAAAAGTGCTTACAGAAGTTTCAATGGCTCTTCAACTTGAATGAGTCCAAGTTTCGAAGTGCTTCACAGAAGGGTGGTTGATATATATATATACAGTTGGTAACATTGAAGGGCTCGCAATAATGTAGCTGAACAGCCCTTTATCTTCTTCTTCGCGTCTTTGTCGTGGGGATCGTTTTCCCAGAAGTGCACGTGACTGCCAGTATCAACAGACCTCAATCTGTTCACTTATTTCAGAAAAAAAATTATACAAAAATCATATGTGAGCGTGAATCCAGGTCAGGCTGATTATGTAAAAAGGTAAATCTTTAAAATGTATTCCCGTATCACGAAGAAAATAAAGCTCGAACTTCCCGCGGATGCCAGAAGAAAAACACACATCCTATATCGAAATTATCTACGAAAAATATATATGTCACGTGCTTTTTTCTGCTTCTGTGCTTCCTACGTTCAAGACTTATTTTTGAATCATTTTGACATTTTTAAATATTCTGAATAGGCTTTCAAATATTTTGACTGATTTTTCGAGTATTCTTACCCGATAGCCGAAGGATTAATTATCATTAAAAGTAGCGGGTAATTTTACATGAAACCAAATATTCGTTGGAAGTACAGTATTCGCAGACTTCTGTTCGTCTCATCAAATTTGTCTACTTTTAATAATGCATTCGACGTGGATTTCACTGAAGTACTCTTGCACTCCGCCGCGCATATCTATACGAAAACTTCGATTGGTTTTCACTCCTTGAGAAGGACATAATTACATAGATTCCCCGGAATTGCTCATGTAAGTAAATCCTTGAATAATTTATGCGCGTGTCATTGTGCAATCGACTGAAGATTCCAGATAATCCTGCATAGGATTGAGTGCAGAACAGTGTCTTCCCTTATAATCGATGCTCTTCGCCCGGAGGAACGGAGCTGAGAAGTGGCTCAATGAATCTCGCGTTCGAAGCTCCCGTTACTTCTTTGATGATCTGCCCCCTGGAGTGACGAAAACGACGAGGCATAAAGAGGATTCAAGTGAGAAAGCGAGACGGAACTGAAGAAAAAAAAGGGGGGAATCTCGGAAGTGAAGATGTCGAGCCAGGAAGAGGCTCATGGCCGGAACTCAGATAAACCCGGCGGCGACGTCGACGTCGACGCAAATCGAGCCGACAGATCGCCGCTCGTCCGCCTTTGCCAGCGACAATCGTCAGTGCCACTGGTGACGACTTTTCTCCTGATGGGCTCCTATGTATCGTATGTGAGTATATATATATATATATGGGTTCTTATTCTTTTATTTCCGGACGGATTATCGACGCGGTCCGTGTGACACTGTAAAACAGTACATGCCTAAGGAAGTCTTACATACAGGGTGATTCACTGAATAATAGATCGAATATCCATCATTACCCAAGGTACCATGTATGAAATACCCGTCCTTATTTTTGTTCCGACAATTTCTAAAAATCCCCGCTAGTACCTAAAATTGACACGCGTCCAAGTTGTTTTGCCAAATGTTTGCGAGTAATGTGCGCAAGCTAATAGCACGTGACGTTATACGTCGGAGAAAATTATCAGAGGCACATCATGGATCACAAAACATAATTATTAATATTTTTTATAAAATACTGGAATACTGCAACAAAGCTGTGTCTCACAGTATCGCAGGTCACATTCCTCCACGCATATAGGCACGAGAGTTCTCGTATCTTCATATTTCAATTTTCTGAAAACGTGGGAAAGAAGTGTCAATTGAAAATGAAAGAGCCATCTATTGAAATAGCATGACACACGATTTCGACGATGTGTACACCTGTTCCGTTTTTATTATAGAACGTTTTTATCTTATTGCGTTTTTTATCATAGAAAAGATGCACGAAAATAAAAAGGGAGGAAATCTCTCCCCCCCCCTCCCCAATATATTTTAGCTACATGGGGAAATTCAGTAGATTGTTGACTTTTAGCCGCATGTATCACATTGATCCATTTTCAGCTAGTTTAAGAGACAATTACAGACTGACATAAATGTGTTATTTTAAGGTGACACAGTTTTCTCAATCACTGTTTTTTGTGACAGACGTTGATTGTCAGCCTTGATCATGTCACACTATTCACTATATCATATAAATTCCCAGGTAACAGCAGTGGCGGTCTTTGCCACGAAATTGAGAAAAAAATTGCCGTTTACCTCTTTCTGTAAGCACTATATAGACAGGTTTCCCGATTTTGTGTGCACAGATGTTTTTTCCTTTCTTCCACAGCATGCCTTTAATGGAAATTTCATAAAAATCGTTGGTAACTTCTGAAAATATTAGCGTACTTGTCATACCCGGGCGAGGTAAGCGTGATTCGCCCTGTACAGCCCAGGGTAAAGTTCCCATTTTCTCTCTTGCTCATGCCCTCGAGGCTTTTCAAGGTATCTTCTGCATCTTAGAAATGATTTCCCCAGGCATCCGAGAAGAATTATTGACTCGCCGACAATGTCGTGGTGGGCTGATCGGATGGATGCTTTTTACGTATATACCAGCACTTTTCTCATCTCAATTAATAATAATTGAGAGCATGTACTATTGTACTGTATCTCCAGAGCGTAATCTCAACCTTCATAGGTTTCTTGTACAGTCGAACCTCTCTAGGTCGAATTTCAAGGGACTAGCAAAAAACATTGGACGTATTGGGAAATTTTGAGTTAAGGGAACCAGCATTTTTTTGTCGTGGGAAACAGGAAAGAATGGCAGAAAATTGTAAACGGTGATAATCTGGGCATGAAATTGCTCCTTAAATGATGACTTGTCAGGATGCTGAGGTTGAATGCAAGGGTTCATCATTTGCCTATAATTAGTGTTTCACTTCATTTCAAAACACATCGTTACTTTTTTATTGCTTTTCTCTTTCATGTGTCCAGGAAATAATAGCGAAAAGGCCTCAGAAAAATTCGAGTTGCGGAGGTTCAAGAGGAAAAAAATCTTAATCTTCTAAATCCCTCGAGTTGAAGAGGTTTTTAATGCATGGGTTCAAAGGGAATTCAGATGGGAACTTGAAAAAGATTTGACTCAGTGAAGCATTCGACTGATCAAGGTTCAACTGTGCATGGATATTACCGTATGTTTTCTCGCCATCGCAGCTTTAAAAGGAAATGCATTGAAAGCAGAGTCCTATGAATATTTCTCGCGAACTTTCAAATAATCGCGTTCGCTGAGGCGGGTATTCATACCCTTCTCCTATGTATAAATTGACACACACGTGCCAATTCGATTATGAGAATTTGATGGGTCATTAAATAGAGATATTCGTCATCCTGTTCATCTTTTAAGGATGGGGATCTCAAGTTGTGAATATGTAACCCACGCATCAGTCTTGGAATTATGCCAGTCATGGAACTTATTGCATAGTGCTAAAATCGTCTGTTTCTCGCTGATTAATGCATAATGTGGGTATGCTTCCACATTAACCTGCGTAGTGATTTAAATTCTACGGGTTTCTCATTCATAATGCCGAAAAACTTTGAGAATAGCTTATTTATATTTCCAAGCACTCGAGTACTTTGAAATCGTGTAATAAAAGTTGGCATGCCGTGGACAAATCAAATGGCAGGCAGTGGTAGACGTATGTTCATATCATTGAGGTCCAGTTGTTACATGAAAAAAAGTTATGGATTGAGAATGCATACAATTTCCGATAAAAATCAATCCACTTGCTCCACTTTTACAATTATAATGCACACAGCACAGGAACAATCCAGAACCAGCAGAATAAGGAACATAGAATGAAGCGATTTAAACTTGAAATTCAATTTTGACTGTCTTGGACACTAACTATAAGATAAGAGCAGAGAGTTTTTTTAATGACAACATTGAATAAGTATTGAGCTCATTTAAACGTATGGTTGATGCAGAGTGAACCAGATATGCAAGCCAATTTCTAATCAGCAATATTCTCCGAACAACGTCGGCAATCATGTTCAAACTGTCGAGTTTATGTTCATTCTATTTTATTATTAACACGTTTTTATTAACTCGCTTTCTTGTCTGTTTGTTTGTATGGATCAAATTTTGCTCACTTCCCGACTAGCTAGCAAGCTGAAACTTTCAGGATAGCTTAGAAACTGATGACAATGCAATCTTTTGTGAAAAGAAAAATTATAAGAATATTTTTTAAAAAGAATAAAATAATTATAGTAGATTAAAAAATTAATCTGAAGAACCACGTTTTTCAAGTAAGACTAAAAAGCACAAAAAAATTTAGTAGATTAAAAAATTAATCTAAAAAACCATGTTTTGAAAAAGGAAAAAATAACCTTAAACGTGGTGCGCATGGAGATTGTTGGGAAGAAGTGAAATACAAATGAAATAGATGCGCACCATGTTTAAGGTTATTTTTTCCTTTTTCAAAACGTGGTTTTTTAGATTAATTTTTTAATCTACTAAATTTTTTTGTGCTTTTTAGTCTATACTTGAAAAACGTGGTTTTTTAGATTAATTTTTTAATCTACTATAATTATTTTTCAGATTAGATCCCAATTGTGATTGTTTGAATTGCCCGCGTTTTGTTGGAATGAACATCCAGAAAAATAAATTCATTCGAATCCCGAAAACCTCATTGAAGGATTCATGTTGAAATTCTTCTTGCGGTCTTACTATTTTTTGGGTGCTTTTCGAAAGATTTATCAATCGTCAGAAATTCCAGAAAATATTCCCGATGTTTGGAATAATAATGCAGCAAGTTTTGGTGACATTTCCCTTGAAAACTTCCCAGCAATTCTTTCGTCAGGTCATGCTGGAAGAGAAAAGTAGGATTCCAATGTGCTTTTTTGCATAATTTGTGCTCGCCTTCAGAAGAAAAATAAATTGGATTTGTTACTTTTTGGATTTTTTTTAGATAGAGGCTGAATTTTTAAAAGGAAAAATATATACACCGGTACGTGTGATTGTTTTGGGAGTCTTGCTGGTCGAGGGTTTATTTTTATTCAATATATTTTCGCTATAATCGAGAATACGAAAAGAAGAAAAATACATGATCAAGTGACAAGGAGGAGGACGATTTCATCCCTTGCCAGCTCCCGGAGAAGGAAAATTGAAGCCTCTCGAGTCACGAGGGCAGCAAGGAAATAGAAAAAGAAAAGTTTCGAAAATGGTCCCCGTCGAAGTGTCAACGGCACAAACGGGGTCTTCGCGGGGGTCTCGAGTGAAAAGAAATTCAGAATTTCCAGACACCGACTTTTCCTTCCGATTCCCGACGGCAATCAAAAGTTCGCCGAGAGCCATATGGAATGTTTCCGGGCATTTGTCTTTCGCTCGAGACGCGGAAGTATTATTTGCTGGGGCGGAAACGCAGTAGCAGCAGCTGCTCCTGCTTCTGGCCTCGCCATAAATAGTTTCTTTTCTTTCAATTTTTTCCTCCGAAACCCACGACTTTTTGAGAGCCGAACATGAGCTAAATCTTGATGCTCCCCTTCTCGTTCGAAGATCCCTCTGGCGTAATGGTGCTCATGCATGGCGACGGAATTTGGGTTTTAATAAAATTCGCCGCCGAAGAAAGAGTGTTGACCTCTATCTGAGTCATGAGGCCTCGCTCAGCCAGCGGATAAATGTCACAGGTCAACAAATTTCCTCGTGCTTCCCACACTGTCTTGGCCTAATCGAAGTACTGAAATTATCTTCCGAGTTCCTTTAGATCTCATAGAATCAGCATTCGGATCGTTGCAGAATTGAAAGTAATCGTGCATTCAAGGTCGCGACACGTGACATCTATTGGCGAGTTTGTGAAACAAACGATCTGAAATCACTCACATAGGGATCTTTCCACTGCATTTGCACATGGCATAATTCGAGGCAAACGGTTTCCCATTTTCTGCGTTCTTCCTTTCTTTTTTAGTAATCGTAATTCAGGTTTGTTGCTGGGGGCAAAAAAAGGTATACAGTATAAATCCACGATGCTAGAGATCTAGAAGTTATGCGGCTTCTTGTGATGCGTGCCTTTCTTGGCACAAAAGCATCAAGTTCAGGAGAATCTTGTTAGAACGAATGCAGATCAAATAACTAATCGTTGCTCACGACGAATTCTTTTTTTTTTCAGCCGAATATTGTTGTCAGTATTTTAATTTATTTACAACGCATCGGTTTTATAACAAACCGTTTTTTCTGTCCCAAATGGTTTTGTTTTAACAAGATTTCATTGTATTATCGAAGTTTGACACCCTTCTTCGAAACTGCGCTTAAGTAAAAAATGTAATGTTCTGATTCAACCAATCGATGTTCCCGTATATAGGAATTTTTTAGAATTCCAAAGCGTTTCCCTTTTGTTTAATTTCAAATGGAAATCTTACTGATGATAAGAAAAAAGTGTAAAATACTTTTGCAATTTTCGAAGACTGTGCATACCTTCGAAATCAACTGTAAGCAGGTTAAACTTGAATTTTAATCATGCTGTTCGTCTCGTCTGTTGACTAATATTCATTTTTTCTGCTATAACTAAGAAGAAATCCAAGCGGTGGTACGATGCATTTTCATTTATTTCCCGGTTCTCGTGAAAAATATCCAGCTAGAAAAAATAATCGAATATACTTCAAGTTGAAATTTATTTACAGAAATTATTACGGTCTTGGACATATTCAGTGAGGCTTTAAAAAATTTAATACGGAGCAGGACATAAGCCTTTAGGATATTCTCCTAAGGTTTAGATTTCAACTAATTGTGCGTGATTTTCATTCTAATTTACTAATGAAGAGCTGAAGCTTTTTAAATCAATAACATTTCATTCAAACTTGCCCATCATTCGTTTCGCAGCCTTCAATTTCAGTTTGCTGGCATTTCCCAAGACTTCTGAGTTATAATCTCTAGTAAACTTGATGGTACACAATTGAACTTAATTAGCAGGACTCCAGTTCATGAACTTCATTCTATACACTCATGCACAACTGCCTTCGTTGTTTACCTTCTTTTCTCAACCGGAAATAATGAGTTTCAAGAGCTCTTCATCTGCAGTATAGACTTACTTCAATATATACTGTAGTTGTATGCTCCCGACGTGTGACAGATTACTTGAACTTCTACCTGAGATAAAGGAAAATATTTCCGTTAATTTATCTTTCGGATGAGAAATGGAAGTCTTCTGTTGTTAATTGCTTTTCTACGTCTCAACATCAAAGCGAACTCGACGGGTGACAAGCGGGAGATGAACTCGGCGGAAGTTTCGCTGGATTCATACTTTCAATCTCTTCGATTCACCTCAAGAAAATATGAAAATATGTACACGTACAGCACATTACTTCTTCGAGTAAAAAAAAAGATATAAGGTTCAGAAAAATGTGAAGGCAAGAAGGAGTATATTTATCTTTGACAAAAAATAACAACGTCCCGACGCTTTTTTTTTTAATCAAGTGGCGGAGAAAACGTCATCAAAGAATGAATGCTTCGATGCATTTTAATGGAATGGAATAACATGTCGCTCGCGTTTCGGAGAAGAGGAAGGATTCAGTGAGAATTCGCCAATTACATTAACAGCAAGAATTTCTCAGAATGCTTTTCACCACGTTGTCCAAATAATCCCAGAAGAGCGTATTGAAGGAACCAGCGAAATGACGGGAATTTATCTTCCATTCTTGAAGCGAGTATGAGGTCTACATCATGTTATAATGCCATCGTTACACAAAGACAGATAGAAAGCCTTTGTTAGAAACAGGAGATAGAAAGAAAGCCTCCATGTGAATTTTCTTTCAAAGCTTCATGGGGATAAGAAAGATATACAGCTTTTGTTATTATCGTCATGAAGCTTTAATAAAAGAAAAGATTCCCCAGTAAGTACAAATTACTTTCGCCGAATTGAATCCCTTCCAGGAAAAATTCAATTTAATTACACCACTTGCATGCAAAAGTGCAGAATACAATAACTGTAAAGGCTATCCTATACGATAGTATCAAGACTTTTATGAAAATTCAGTAATGATACTTAGCAGTCGTCAATTAATGTCTGCAGGTATCCCTTCTCTAAAATCCATTTCTATATATAAATTTACATGAGGTGGTCCAAGATTTCCTCTTTGCGACATAATTTTAGATATTTTTGCATTTCAAAATACACTCTAAAAATGTATTCACACCATGTCTGGCTGATGTT
>CAJPEX010000411.1:0-13969 GCA_905338405.1 Notodromas monacha
ACGACGTGGCGTTTTCGTACGCCGCGTCGAATTTTTCTTCTCCTGTTTGTTCCTCTGACTCGGGCGACATCTAGTCGTCCCGAGAAAAGCGGCGTGTCAGCGGGCGACATCTGTTCGACCCGTGACAGCTTGAAGGGCATTCAGAACTTTAAAAAAAGCCTGCTCAAAATCTGGACATTGTCTCCAAATTCAGACGCTTTTACAGCATATCCAGCAGAAAAATGGAAAACATCATTTGCTGAAATGTTTGTATATCGCTTGAAAAACATTGAGCTATTTCTAATAACAAATAAAATTACAATGAATTCAATCTATAAAACTACCCTAATGTCGAATCACAAATAGGGTAAGCTAATGTTGTGCTTTTTTTCAGAGGTTTTTTCATCATATGCGCTTGCGCAGTGCAGTTAGGCTTGTTATTGTTCCTTGCTTTCTTTCACATACTGTACTGATCCCAAAAGATCAGTTTCTTCTGATATCATTCCACACAGCAGTTTTTTTTGTCGAATGTGGGAAAGAATATCATCGTGTTCAATTTTCTGCGGACTTTATTCCTAATTTTTGATGAACATGTTCCCATCAATAAAGTGTATGGAAACCTGTAATGGACTTTCTGACAAGGGGATACTTAAAATGCAAGCACCAGCAAAATGATGTCCGCATCTCAAAATGCCTCATAACTGTATGCCTGAAGTCGACCTGCATTGACGCGTCTCAATAATGATAACTCTCAATCAAGCAGTTATACAGTACAGTATGATGTGTGCATCAGTATATATATTGTTGACATTCATCATCATGCAGTGACAATATATACTGACGCCCAACGACGGGATGCGAGATCTGATGATGATGATGATGATGAGTATATATACCTGTGACGATGCCCAAGATGGAGTTGAGCACCCCGACGAGCAGGACCACAGCCACAGAGCCCCTGTTGGTCACGTCAAAGGCAAAGAGCACGAGCACGACTGCGAGCACGGCCTGCACGGCACCCAGCAGGAAACTCGTCATCACCTGGCTCAGGATGATGGACGATGCTCGCACTCCTGAAGCACAATAATACAGTATATCACGTCACATCACACCCCCTCGGACACCAAAATTAATTAATCAGGCGATGCCACGTACTATATACAGTACAGTGTATGAAACATGAAGCGATATAGATGAATTGGTGACACGTATAATCATTGTTGATATTGTCAAGTACTGTGCAGCATGCAAATCAAACAGAAAATATAGAGGTGATGAGAAATATGTATAGAGAGAGAGAGTTGCAAATGTGACAAACGGAGCAATGTAACTTTCCTGCTGCATTCATATATCGTTCGTCATCAGCCGGGGTTCAAGTCAAATGTAGGACAAAAAATATTCGTCACTCATCGTTTCCAATTACTGTATCTCATGCACTATATTTACTATTCATAATACAGTACTGTATGCTATTACAGTATTGACTGCAAATACGGTCATGCAGCAATTGACAATTTTCCGTCAACAGCGCGTGGACTTGCTCCAGTTAAAGTACAAATCAGTCAATTAATTGCACTGAAAGTCTCGAAAATCCAACATGGAATTCACTCGGGTATACCGCATATGCCCTAGCCTAGAGCAAGACGCGCTCCGAGGTTTTCCAGTTGACTTTTCTTTATCCCCAGGTGATTAGAGGCACTTGAACTATCCGATAGATTCCAGTGACTCTGAAATTTCAAAAATGCAAATAGCTAAATTCGAATTTGTGCATAAATTCATGCTGAATTCAACTAATTTTATTTCATTTCCGAAATAGTCAATTATTCTGATAAAATTGACCCAAAATGTCCCGTTGGAAATCGAACGTAATGAACACCTATTTTACCAATTGTATAGAGGCCCTAAAAAAATGTGATATAGAAATGCCCCCGATTTAGTGCCGCCCTTGCGAATAGTGCCACAAAATTTTCCGCGACGACTGACGGCACTAAATTGGGTTTCGACGTCTGTATACAGTATTTGAAACGACCTGAAGAATATGGCTTTTCAGTATCCATTTGTTTTGGAGTTTTTTTTTCGGAAAGAGGGGAATCATAAAGCATCACATTATACTCGTATGCTGTGGAAAATATGGAAAATTTGTCAATTGGTTGAGAATGCGTGTAGGGTGAATATAAGCACGACATTTTCCAAATTTTTGATTCAATATTTGATATGCTGCCAGAACTACTCCATATCATCGACTGCTGCACACACAGGACATATATTAATATAAATTCACTAATTATCATTAGTTATACTTATTGACGAGAGTACTGTACGCATATAATTTCTCTTCATAGAAAATGTAAGTGATTGAGTCAAATGAAAGAGAAGGAAAAAGAACAAGAAAGAGACATTCATACTGTACCAGATGCAATGGATCTATAGAGAACCCCAGTGATCTTGTCCTGCACGATCTGAGAACTGGTCAGCGTAGACGACATGTAGAAGGGCACCCTATACAAAATGTATTCAAGCATCAACCGTGAGTCAGGACAATTTTTCAAAGTCAACTAATTATGCAGCTCTCTCAAAGGATTCGGTGCTGCTCACAGGGCGATCACAGTCGGAGCCAAGAAGTCGAGCGTGGACCCGGCATCACTGCCAAATTTCGGGTTGAACTGCCAGCAAAAATGAAACAATTGTGCATGAGTATTCGCATGATGATGATCAATAAGTTGTTGGAATCATTCATCACAACTCACTACAGCATCAGTGCGATGCAAGTCCGAATAATAAACAATAAGAGGTCCCGTTTCAGTGCTTTTCTGAGTTTACCAATGCACTATGCTACATTTCTACAGTTGTGCTGGTTTCTTCTTTTATTTATTTTTTAATGAAGAAATCAATGAAAGCCGCTCGAACTATGTATTTCACATTTCACACTCTGTGCGGTTTCACGGCTGCATTTGCATGGCAGCAGCTTATTATAGCATCCACGTCCCTATATTGATTTTTACCACATTTTTCTTAACTCGCTTTCTTGTCTGTTTGTTTGTCCAGATCAAATTTTGCAACTCAAATTTCACTCACTTCCCGACTAGCTATCAAGCTGAAACTTTCAGGATAGCTTAGAAACTGATGACAATGCAATCTTTTGTGCTTTGTGGCACACTATGAGCAGTTTAATTAGAGTTTGATTTTGTACAAAAACTTTCAACTGCCGATTGAAATTTAAAAGCACTGTGGGTATGCGGCGCCTCTCTATTTGTATTGCATTTAAATGTGGTTTTTTAGATTAATTTATCTACTATAATTATTGAATAAAGAAACCTAGCAGGTTCCTTGAAATTCCTCTTTCCAAGAAAATGAGTCTTGCTATATGATATAGACTTTATAGAGTACCCGCACTTTTTTGGTAACATACTCGTACACTTTGACGTACCCACTGAACACACTCCGTTACACGCATTCAAAGATACATTCTACGTGCCTAAAATAGTTTTTTCTCGCTCCTCTGCCCAAAATTCTCTTCAGATGATGCTGTGGAATTACACTTTTTTCTCTCTATATACATGGGTCCTGATGGGAATACCAGCTTGCTACCGCCGTGAACGTGTATATATAGACTGCTGTAGAGTGATGCAAGAATAATTGACAGAAAAACATCCAAGAATACGATTGAAATAATCGTAGCAGTCATTTCACAAACTTTATATGTGTTATGTTTCGGAGTGACATTTTGTACGCATCCTACCTGATAGGGCACAGGTGGCGAATCGGCGATTCTCAAAGCTGATTTTTTAGCCGGTCCTCGGAGACACGTTTCCAGCCCGGTTTTGAGTTCAGTCATGGCGAAGATGGCACTAAATGGAACTGCATGCACAGAAGTACAGTACATCAATTCATCAGTCCGCGTTCCAGTATAATGCAACAGGGGCATAAAAGTACATATCAGACTTTTTAAATCCATTCACAAACTCAGTTGCCCAATTGCAATCACAATCTGTCCAGGAAATGATTGCCTTAACCCTATATCTCTGTGGCCTACTATAGGCCATGATTTCCCTATATATAACTAACACACTGTATATTTTGCATAGTTTTTCCAAATCGCAATAGCTATAGGACATAGCAATGTTTTCCACCGCCAGCAGTTCCAAAATGTACCTTCCAGATTCATTGTACTGTAATAATTTTCCAGTTCATAAAGATTAACTCTGAGAAGTCACTCCTTTGGCTGATGGGTTTCATGTCAAAGATATCTCATATTTCGAAGAATAATTTTGCACCATTATGAAAGAAGTCTGGGTTAATTTGTGTGGAATTCTAACCATAGACTAAACATAAAACATATCTCCGAGTATGGGAATCAATAGATCACAAATGCAAATAAGGGAAAACGGCCTTCCTCCAAGATTAGTGCCTATCATGGATGCACAAACTTTTTCCCTCCAATTACAACCAGCATTTGGTAAATTATCCTGATGTCGATCATCATATGAATCCCTTTCTCAAGAATATGCACTGGTTGTGATTGTGGTTACACAAGTTTTACCCCAATCAAGAATGCAATTGCGTTCTTTCAAATAGTCAATGCCCAATTACAATCACTACTGCAATGGATGCATATATTCATTGTACAATCAGTATAGCAATGGTTTAGTGCAACACTAAAACTGCACATACCAAAAAAATACCAGAAAACTTGAACCATGAAAGGGAACACTGTATAACATTATTGATGAAAGAAAAACATGATGGCAAGCCAAAATTGTTAAATGTGGTTATTCTCTAATGTGTAAATGTAGGAGTCTACAATAAGGTAATGGGGCACACCATTTTTATGCATGTTGGGCCAGAAAAAAGGGAACCAATTTTTGACTTGGAATAGATCATTAAAAAATCCAGCTTTTGCCATGAAAAATCACCAAATGAAAGCGTGTTCAATTCCCTTTGAAATGATATGTCATTTTATGGTCCCACTTGCAATTGCATGGTCACAAGAACCATTTGAATAAAAGCTTTAAAAAATGTCAGGCAATGCTTTCTACTAAGCTGCGGTTTTGCAGAGCTTTTTTTTTAAAGGAATACTGTAATTGGTGTAATGTAATCAAATTCCTGTTCCCTCAAAAAGAGTGCATGAATGCATCTTTCATGGAAAGCCAAAAATTCAACCTCATGGGTTGTGATTGTTACTTTTGCAAAGAGACTATCCCAGTTAATGTGAGTTGCTTTATTCTGTGTATAGGACATCCAAATAATTCTACACAATTGGATGTAAATGCATATGCATGTAATTTTTTCATGTCATCCTGAGCATGGGCAAGAGATTCTCATCAATATCCGATTCATCGAGTATTATATCTATATGTATGACTTACTTCCTCCAAGTTTGGCATATCTTTCATTCAGGAGAGGACATTTTTCATGGCACTTGGTAAGTTGGCACACAATCATGGGTTCCCTTACAAACACAATGAATGGAAATTTGTTCCAAGGAAATTTCTGGTACCAACTGTACTCATCTGCGGGGTTGGCAATAAATTGAGAGTTGACTATACAGTACTGTATTGTATTGTATATAAAATAAAAGTGGTTTCGTGCTGTGTGTCTCAATACTACTGCGTGCATTTTATACCTGAGCCATCCATATAGAGCTGGGCCGGGACGCCACCAGCAAGCTTGAGCGGGATTCCGGCCTGGGTCACGGCGCCCTTGAGCTGGGTGTGCACCGTGTCTGGGCCAGCTCCCTCTGCCAGTCTTTGAAACTGGGCCCGTCCTGCTGCCTCGGCCACCACCGAGGACTTGAGCAGGGCCTCAAACCCGTTCGAGTACAGCAAGGCGGCCCAGGCGTCGCCCGACTTGAGCTTCCGCTCCACCTCGGCCGCCGTCGTCACGTTCCATCGCTCCTGCAGCGAAATAATGATACTGTAAAGGGTATTCATCGAAAAAGGGCAAGAAAACATTCAAAGATGAAAATCTGAATCCCTCATATTTCAACGGAATTTCAAGAAATGGCATTCACCACGCGGAAGTCTTTGAAGTGGCGGTCGGCGTCCTTCTTGGAGACGCAGGACTCTTGCAGGAGCAGGGCGCACTGAGGGCGGCTGCTCAGCGGGGCGTGACACATGCTGGCGGGGGCGCCGGCGACGGCGACCACCGGTCTGTTCTCCTTGTTCGGCCCGGATCCGATCGTGAGGCAGAACAGGGCCACTTGCAGTGCCACGAACAGGAGCTGGAACACGTAGATCCTGTACAGGGTCAGTGGTGGAGGGGACGACGACACACGCGATCAGACAGGGTCAACATCAAAGACTCTTGCTCTTTTCATCTCATCTCAGTCGGATTTTATGAATAAAAGGCTTTCAGCTTTTGTTTTGTGGACTCAAGAAAGAGAACAAACACACAGTATTTTTTTTTTTAGCAAAGAATGTGACTTTGATTATGCCCATTCCTGAGAAGAAAGGGAGCGACTTTAACTGGGCAAATGAAGCCCTTCTAGTGCCTTCAACTTCAGCATATCCTTGTCTGTTGTCAGCTCTTTTAAAAAATTTAGTAGATTGAAAAATTAATCTAAAAAACCACATTTTCAAAAAGCAAAAAATAACCTTAAAAATTTGAGTTGCAAAATTTGATCCAGACAAACAAACAGACAAGAAAGCGAGTTAATAAAAACGTGTTAAAATCAGTTCAAGGCACAGCAGAATATCACCATATTTCAACTAAATCGAAATTCCAAATGCTAACATGCATGACTATCTTCTAAATCATCCATGCATTCAGTCAAATTTCACGTGTTTGCCCCCCCTCCCCCCCCCCCACATTTTAATGTTTCAGAGCAATGTTTATATTACTGTATTTTCCATAGCAATATAAGAATCCACTAAGAGAATCAGTTGACTCATATGAAAACGTGATTCCTACAACAGTTGATCAAAGCATGAATGCTGAATAAATGAAATTAGTCAAAGTTGAATGTTTAACTTGAAATTCCTCTTCTGAATGCATATACGTATCTTCTGCTGAATGTCATCAGCATGCGGGAACTCATTCAATCCTAAAGTGAGCCAGGTGGCGGTATTTGTACTATAGATTAAAGTACAGCTCTTGTATAGACTCACGACGGGGTGCGCAAGAGCACGACCATGTTGCGGACCATGAGCGCCAAGAGGTGGATGCCCGAGGGCAGGAACCTGGGCGCCGCCCTGGGAATGAAGCGCCGCTTGTACCTCTTCGAGCCCTTGGCTTCATCCTCATCATCGAAGTCGAATTCGTCCACATGCGACGACGCCTTTCTCTGCATATATGAGCGTTTGTACAACAATAGGCAACATTCAGTTGAACCTTGAGCACCATGAAGCCTCTATCATGCAGACTACTGTACTGTATATATACAAACTCACACGTTTTTGACCGCCCCTGTTTTTTTTTTTTTTCATCCAAGCAGCAATGAATTGGACTTGAGAAAAAAATCGTGTTAATAGCAAATTTTGAAAGAGGACAAGAAAAAGTTCCTGGGAAATAATGGGCGTTTCAAATTGATAAAAAAGGGAAAACATCAAAATGTTAACAATTCTTCCAATTAGGTCGTATTAAGTGAATGTGTAAGGAAAGTCAGAGGGAAATTTTAATAAGCAGTGATGAGGGGGGGGGGCGACATACCCACAATTTGACTTATGGACACTTGAATCCTAAAAAATCTGCTGCCCAACGTTTGGACAATATCTCACAATGTGGACACGGCACGGACATTTCTATCCCAGCAGAGGAAACTTTTTGTTTTTTTTTTCAATATTTTTATGCCTCTTGAAAAGATTGTGATTTTTTATATATAAAAATTCAACCATAAATTAACTGTAATTCATCATCTAAAATAGGCTGATCATTATGTAATTTTTTTCAGAGTTTCATGCAACATCAGTGCACTGCATAGGAAAACTTGTGCTTGTTCCTTAAGTTTTTGGGCACTTTTCATACTAATAGAGATAAGATCATGTGTATTTTGTTGTGCACAGTTATTTTCTGTCTCTTGAGGTAGACAAAATACTGTTTCTTTAAATTTCGGGGAATTTTTTTCTTCAAATTTTTGACAAACAGTAGCAGTATAATCAATCAAATGCATTAACATTGAAATCTAAGGGAAAACATTATCCAATATTTAGACATTCTAATATATGAGAGGACAGCAGGGTCCAGGCACCAATTACGTCTGCATTTTAGGGCCTCACCTTGAATTTACCTGATGTAAATGACGCTAACACCTTATTTGGTCAAACACCAAAAATTTCCCACCTATGTAAATGAGAAAATTATTTTTCCTTCTCATTTCTTCTACTACAATTAGCTGTACAGGACTATAAAACCCTGGTACAAGTGCTCATGTCCGGTCATTTTGGTCATTGTCTGATTCTGGCACACAGCTGCTAATATGCAAGCAAAAATATTTCACCACACTTTCTCTCAATCATTATCCAATGACTGTGCTGCCTTGAACTCAAACATAAGTACATGACTTACTAAGGCAATGATTAATCAACACAAAAACACCTATAATTTTAATTGAAATTCTACACTACCCCAAAACAACTACAGTAAAGTTTTACCTCATAGTACAAACACCTCATACTGAAAAAATTCTGCAGGATGGAAGTTTTTCTGCAGCAATTTTCTCCCTCTCAAAATGTGTAATATAAACAATAAAAAATAATCACAGAGCTGTAGCTTTGTTTTTACATTCAACAATGGTGACATGACATTGAGACACCTTTGCCACATGCAACAACAATGCCATGATACTGAGACACTGTCATTGCATGCAACAGTGGTGCCATGGCACAGACACTGTTGTCACATGTGGCAATGGTGCCATGATACTTTGATCCACCATTATTATACAGCAGCAGACTTCACGCATTGAAGCTGCACTACTTTAAACAATTTAAAAAATGCAACGTAGAAATCTTTGGTAAATTGTAATTTATAATGGGAACACATTTTAAATGTAGCTCTTGCACAAATTCCATTTGTTGCACAAATTATTGCTGTAAATTGATATTTTTTCCAAGTGAACATGAAAGCAAGACCCCTGTCCAACAATTTTCTGATGGCGACGCTGACGAGGAACAGTCTGACACCAAAAATAAATAAATGAATAAATAAATGAACGGGATGCGAATTTGAGATGCCATCAGCTGGTCACTAACCATGGCGACGGGATCTGCTCCTGCCGATGATCTCTCTCCTGCTGCTGCTCGCTGACGCACCTCCTCACTACTTGTTGTCGGCGACTGTAATTACAGTATAAACAGCAGCAAAGAAGTGGAAGAGGAGCCCAGAGACAAAGAGGGAATTGCAATCATAATCACGCAAGAAAGAAAAGGAAACGAGGAATGCAAGAGGAAAAGATGGACATGCAGCAGGGACCTGCAGCTGCGTAGTGCTGGACGACTCGGGCAAGTTCGGCACCTGATCCACACTGACGTTATGTCGCCGAAAGAGGCGGACAAAGATGGCCTCCAAGTCGTCGGTTTCCTGCGCTCTCATCAGCTCTGCCGGCGACGCTTGTGCGATCATGAACCCGCTCTTCATCATGCCGATCTGTACGTATTATGAATAAAACAAGTGGGTTGATTGACTGCTGTCCCACAGTCTGCCACCTGTATTCCACAGACTGATTGTTGGTCCACAAACATTTTATCTTTTGCATGTCAGCAGAAAAGTTCAGTCATAAGAGTATATAGATGCATTTTTTTCAAAAGTAATAATGATGAAGGGTGTCATCTTTATCTAAAATTTTGCAAAGACAATGGCAGTTGAAATTATCTAATGAAAGATAAAACTCAACTTTCCCCCTAATAACACTTTGGGAAAACATTCACTTTCCTGAATTAATTTAAAGAATTCAAGTTTCCCTTCTGAGAAACAATTTTTGAATCCCATTTTATAATTTTTTGAAGACATTCCACCATAGCTGGTTCATTATAATTGGTTCTTGACCCTTCTGCACTGAAGGGTAGTTTGCCATTGCAGGAAATAGTCAGGATTCTCTTGGGTGGACCTGTATTTCATAATTCGTAAAGGCCATGAATGCCCTGCCATGCAGGTGGGCTAGGACAAAGTCAAACTTCTTTTTCCAGGGGAATTGTGTTCTTGAGACTTCCAAAAGTCAGGCTTTTCCCACTAATCTTTCATTGTCTTTATTGAATGGGAACTCTTCTACTGGCACCCAAAAAGGAAGGATTGAGAACATGCCAATATTATTCAAATTAATTCAGACTGGGGTAAAAAAAAAACCTCAGTTTTGGAGATTCGTTGTTTTGTGAACTGTTTTGCACTTTGATAAAAAAATACCCGAATTCGTTTGGACTTGACCCCGGGTACACCATCCTGTTTTTCAAAAACTCTATATAATGTACATACAAAAAATTTCGCAGAAAAATCCAAATTTTCCGCGTGCTGAGTGTTGAATTATTTATTGCAATACCAGTTTTTGTCGGAGGCCTATATCGCAGGAAATAAAATAAATATTTCCTGAACCGCATAAAAAATCCACAAAAAATGTATGGAAATTTCCTGATCACTGGTGGGCCGAAAAGGTTTGGGAAACGCTGATCAATACAATGCAAAGCAACCACAGAGATGGAGGCAGCAGTATAGTGCAGAATTTCCATCCTGCAGTTAATCCACATCATCATCATGATCATCGTGTAGACAGCGTAGAGTGCAGTACAGTACAGTACTGCGCTTGGCTCTCACTTACCGTGTCCGCGAGACGACACTCCTCCACATAGTGTGTTGTCACAATGATGGACGAGCCCTCGTCGTTGACCAGCTTCCGCAAGTATTTCCAGATCCTACGCAGCAAGGAAAGACAATCATTTTGAAAGCCATCAGTCATACACTTTGCATATAACTCGTGCATAAAAAAGGCATGTGTGTGTAAAGATTTGCACGCAGCAGGTGCTGATGCTGCTGCTGCTGCTCAACTCTCTCACTCTAGCCGCAAAGTCGGGTCCACTCCGACCGTCGGCTCGTCCAGGATGAGCAACTCGGGCTCGTGGATCAGCGCCGACGCCAGGGACAACCGCCGCTGCTGACCAGCACTGCAGGATTCAGTCAAGAGTGCATCAATGCATCATCCAGGGATCGACGAGGAGGGAAAGAAGGAAGGATTCATATAGAATTGTATGCAGTCGATGAACTTCTCCAAGTCCAGCTTATTCAACAAAGGGCACGACCACCCAAAAAAATTTTCCAGTTATTGCAGACATTTGAAGTAGTTGAAAAACGTGCAATTTGCTGTTGTTGAGGGAAAGAAAGAATGAAAGAAGAATTGCAGGAAATTGTAATATAGCTGATATTTTGTGCCTCGTATTGTCTTTCGAATGAGTTGACAGCAGGGTAGTTCATCGCGATTGAAAATTTAATTGCCCAATCTAAATTGCTAATGGTAAAAAAAATTGCCGAAAACGAAATCCACATCACTCCAAATGATGAAATGTTTGCCCAATGGCACTTTCAATCAATTGCGATTTTGATTGCAACTGTGCTTAAATTGGTCAAAATTATTCCTGCAATTTTACGATTATCCCTTCCTTAGTTATGGGAGTATATACTGTACTTCTCCACCTTTTACATAGATGGGGGAAGTATAGGACCCATCATGGCACGCCAAGAATACAGACCATCAGGAATCCATGGGTGCCTGGAGTACCTGTACATTTCAGCATAGTTTTCAAACCGCCACTTCCTTCCACACAGTTCTGCTACTAAACGGGCATTTCATTTCCACTCACTCTCCCTATGGCATGAATGAGTGACTTCAAGAAAAAACGCACATGATATTTCTGAGAAGGAATTTCATACTGAAATGTGTGTGGGAAAACAATACACTTTTTTTTAAACCTAACCTCATCACAATTGGGTTAAACAATAATAATCGGCCTGATAATGTGCATTACTACAGTAGTAATATTGCAGCTATGCAGCATAGCTTCCACCAGAAAGACCTATGGCGGGGCAAAATCACATGTTGCATATTATAATTGCAATTATTTTAATGATTATTATCATTGATGTGCTGTTAGCTTCCAAATAAATGGCGGATGGATTCCACAGAATCCAAACATATCAGCATAAAACTCTTAATCAGAAACACAATATGACTTTTGCAATGTCACTCATTGATGAGTTTGGGAGAGGGAGTGGAAGTGAAGAGCCCTTGGGCAGAGGAGTGCAAGGAAGAAAGAAGCGGTGTTGAGAACTGTGCTGAAATGTCCAGGCACAGATGGACAGCACCTGATGATCATGAATCAGAATTCACTAAGCCACTATAATTGTTACTTCCCCCATGTAGGGGAATTACACAAAATGTTATCCAAAAACTATAATTTAAAAGTTAGTGGTCAACAATGATCAGTCGTTGATAACTTACTTTCTATAATTAGTGGAAAAGGGGATCGGAGATTTAAATTGTTTTCCGCAACTTTAAAAGGAACCACAAAAGTTACTCTGTGAGAGCATTTAAAATGATTATTTATTATATCTTCACACACAGTCAATACAATACAATGCTACAAAGCAAAGCAGTGTGGATTAGGCACTTGGTCAGAGTCTGGTGCGGTAAACTTAATGCAACATAAAATGCACCTGTATATATAGCTTCAGCTGGCCAAGGTCAAAGAATGCACATAGAAACCAATTCGGATCAGGGAAGTCATGCTTTGTTTACTTAAAGGAAGGAAGCATGAGCGCTGTTGGAAAAGTATTCCTTCAACAACGGGATTGTGAAATTTAATTGCTAGTGCACCAGGTGCAGCCAAGCGTAGCGGAAATACATTAGCTTAAAAGGATTGTGCAGAAAGTGAAGGGGATTTTGGTTGTTAATATGACTACAAAAATTAAATTCCCCCCCCCAAAACCGTTCTTTGGAATTAAAATTAAATGTTTCATAGTACAATTTTCCCATTTAAAGCCCAAAAAATTATGGAACAAACTGAACTTCTGATTTTCTTAGTTCTAACCCAATTCCAAGTTTATTTGCAAGCAAGAAGCCACGTTAAATGCCCAAAAAATTACGAATTCAGATGGAGAACTTTTCAATGCAAAATTTAAATTGCAAGCTTTGCAATTTTGATTTTGCTTGTGATTGCGCATAAGTGCGCCACAATCAAGAACCCTGGGTGACAGTGAGGAATTGAGGATGCTCAAGTTGGAGGCTAAGTTCATTTGCCCAAATTACTCTTTTACATTCTCTTCAAACACTTCAAGTTACATTCCTTTTTTCTGTTTCCTGTGTAAATAAAAGAATAGCCTGAAGAGGTCCTCCAGAAAATTTGAGTTACAGAGGCTTGCCAGGAAAGCCAGGGATTTTTTTGATGCCTTATTTGTGAGGGTTTTCAGACTGGGACTTGAAAAAGAATTTGACCCAACCGAGGTATTTGACTTTGGGAGGTTCAGCTGCAAAGTAAATTGTCAAACTGCTGACATATACTCTGTATGGGCTGTTAATTTTTGGGGTTTGTTTTTCAAAGCAAAACAAAATTACAAACTTGATTCTTGGTACAGTTTTTTTTTAGACAAAGTAAATTACAGCACATTTTGCATGAAAATATACAAGAGAGCAAAACACGTGAGCATCGAAGTTGAAATGAAATTTTCTACATTATCATCCTTAAACTTGATCATATTTCAGCATTACAAGGAACATGCTAGCAACTCCATAAAATGAGGCATTTCAGGTGAAATTTGAGTTGGACATAGTTACACATGTATACTTTTTCTACAGTGATCTTGTCTATAATGAAATTCTCTGCAATACACATTTGTATATGGTCCCACAGGGTCCTTTTCCTATGTTATAGTAGTTCTCTACAGCAAAATTCTCTCCAACAATTTTTTCTCTGGTCCCTCAAGTTTCATTTCATTGGAGAGAGACAGAGAGAGAGAGTGAGAGAGAGAGAGAGAGAGAGAGAGAGAGAGAGAGAGAGAGAGAGAGAGAGAGAGA
>CAJPEX010000411.1:14033-44120 GCA_905338405.1 Notodromas monacha
GAGAGAGAGAGAGAGAGAGAGAGAGAGAGAGAGAGAGAGAGAGAGAACGTGTCCATGATTTACTGTATAATCAGCTGCTGCAAATTAGAATATTAGAAAATGAACAGAACCACATCTGAGGTCGTCCCATTTGGACAGGTTCCTGATAAGTTCAGAGTTGGTGTGATTATAAAAAAATTCTTGGCATAGCCCATGATCTTTCACGCTTCTGGGATTTTTTTCAGATTTTCAAACAAGCTTCTCAATCTACTGCATGATGATGAGTGAGAACTTTCCAGTTACAGTTTGTGAGTAAGTTGTTACCTTGAAAATTGACTGAGGCAATACACTACTTTAATGTGTGTGTGTGGAAACTTATATGCTGATGTACAATGCTGTAGTGCACACAAACGACACATACCTCATGACGTGGACTGTGGTCGTGATGCTCTCGCGGCCCGTGGGCAGTCGCAGGAGGTCAGCCAGGAAGGAGATGCGTTCCCGGATGCGGGACAGGGCCATGCCCTGGATGAGGCCATAGTAGAGCAGGGTCTCGTAGGTGGTGAGCTCGGCCACCAGCGAGATGTCTTGCGGCATGTAGCCACAGGCAGGGCCAGGCAGGCCGGAAATGCGGGTGCCGGGCTTGTGGCCAAACACCCGCACGGACCCGGCCTGGCAATGCAGCATGCCCAGGATGCACTCGAGCAGGGTCGTCTTGCCGGTGCCACTGGGGCCGAGCAGTCCGTATCTGCAGCACGAGGCAATCATCATCCATCGTGCGTGTATTATAATGATATACAGGTGCAGTGTATACATACGGAATTCATGATGTACATTACATGCACGTATCATTTTTGGAGAGGTGGGCAACGATCATTTTCAGAATCTTCCCTTCATTCTTCCCCTTCTTATTTTTTTATTCTTTCATCATTGGAACAGATAACAGGCTCTCATCATCATAGATACTGTATATAGCCGAATGAACATATTAGAATAAATTGGCATGAAATGCAGTGGGACCCCAAAACGGGGACACCGCAGCATATAGGGACAATTCAGCTTAGTGACACTTAGAACTGAAAAATCTGCCCCAATATCTGGACACAGACTTTAAATGGACTTTTTTCCAAGATTACTAGGAGAACTTGAACATTTTTTTTCTAAATTTTCCAATTCTTCAAGAAAGTGAGGCATTCTAATTCAAAAATATTATAAATGAATGTCATCATGAAAAAAAAACCCAAAAAGTTCATAATCGAAAACTGGCTAATTCTGTGCCTTTTACACAGTTTTTAACATCATGTGTGCACACTGCACTGTATAGCAAAACGTGCTAATTGTATTTGCCTCACTCCGCTCAATCTGATGCAAAATTATCAGATTCTGTCTGGTTCTCTTCTGCGCAATTTTTTTGAAGTTTTTTTGGAGCTGAAGAAAGCATTTTAACCTTTATTTTCTGGGAACTGTGTTCTTGACTGTTTTTTTCTAAACAATTTATATGTGCTTCACTGAAAGTACATCAGGAAATAAGATCCATAATATAGACGTTCCAACATGGGGACAAGGTCAAAACAACAATTCTGTCGCAAAAGCTGTTCCTTATTGATGGCACATTTCTTCTTGGTCCTGGCAGTTTATTCTGAGCAAAATTATTCAAAAACTTTGTTCCAAGTGATTAATTTACCTCAATAAGTTGAGAACTGCTGCTGTGTTAAAATCCTTTTGCCTTGATTATTAGTGCGTGGACCAAAAGTATGTATAGTACAGTAATTGAAAAAAAAAATCCAATTGAGCTTCTCTTTTTCTTGATAACATTTCATCAGCTGGATGTGAACTGCACGTAGGCTTTTTCTTTCCTCCTGGCTTTTTGCACACAATTAGTCTCTCTCCAGCAACCAGAAAGAGCAGGATCTGCTGTTTTTCTTGAGCAGTTAAATTTTCTTTTTCAATGTTTGAAAAATATTTTCCCTTGGGACTTTGGGAGTTCGCAATTTTTGTATGCTTTGCAAAAAACAGGAGAAGGGATTGAAAAGTACTGTACTGTACAATACAAACATGGAAGCCCGTTTGACAGTGAGGTCAATGCTGCGGAGCACTTTGAAGGGCTCCCGACAGCACTTGCCCAGCCACTTGAGCCTGGCACATCGGCTGCTGCCGTAGGAAAATTCCAGGTCCTTGACGACAATCGCCTCCGGGTGACCCTCGGGGTCGTCCATCAGTTCCTGCAATTTTCTCTGCCACCTTCACCAGATTTACCGACTAAGAGAAACACGAACTGAGACGAAGGAAGAATAGACGAGAGTGAAGTGGACTTTGCGGGTGGAGCATCAGCGGCGATAATCAAGTTCCTGCAAACATTATGTGGAGTTCGTCGCCGTGATTGGAATAGTAAACCATTGTTGATTTGGTTCAGCTGCTGTCTGTCTTATTGGGGACATAATTTCCTAACGCTTCAGAGGGATGAGGCCATCACTCCTGGTGTAAAGTTCTATTTTTCTTTTCAAGTCCATTCTTCTGTTCCATTCCACTTTATACTGCATGTGAATAGGGCAATCAAATCACCAGCGAGTGGGATTCCAAAGAAGAAGAAAAGTAAGGAGGAAATAAAAAAAAGAACGGATACCATAAACCTGCTGATTAAACTGCCCCCCCCCCCCATTTTTTTGTGATGGGTGGTTCAACAGGGTTTTTGATTGAAACCAGGGCTGGTTTTTTAATTCAAAGAAAGACGAAATCAAATGAGAATCAAGAATGATAGGAAATGAAATTCATATTTTTCCGAGAAACAATCCAAATATCCCTGGATGCGTAAATAACTGTAAACCTAGGTAATGTTCCCAAGAAGTAAATAATTCCAATTCTGTTTTATTGTTTTTTGGAGACCTCTGGCAGAAAATTGCATTTTATTGATGGTGGGGTAATGGAGGAAAATATAATCCAGCATATTTGAGTCGTGAATCATTTGAGGGTATGTCATTTTAGTGTTGTTTCCAATGTTATCATTGTCCAATTTTTTCAGGATCCTGCATTTTGGTTTGACCAAAGGTGACCAAAATGCAGATTTGGCTGAATACCCTGCAAAAAATGGGGGCATTAGGCTGACAGGCAATAGGGCAATGGTATTGCCAAAGCCATGGCTTTGGCAATTTAAGGTTGGTGAGGATTGCAACCAATGTCCTTGTTTTGTGACATTGATGCAATGCAAGCTCTTTTCCAATGCCAATGTCCAAACATAAAAAAGGCATTGCTGAAATGGCATTGAACCCACCTTGTCATGGGATTATCAATGCTCTGGCATGAATACAGAAAAAATGCCATGCAACACTAACTTTTTTCTTGAAAAATTTTCTGCTGGAATGCAAAATAGGGATTTTTCCTGACTTTTTGGCTACTTCAATTGCTTTTCTTCCGAAAATGTTTATACTCCTTGGGCACACAATTTTGCAGATATATCCACCGCTGCCCAAGGGTTAAGAAGCAAGATTTAGGTGAGCAACTGGCAGCAACCTCTTGGTGTTCCAACGATTGGGTGATCCAACCCTTGCATGGTGGGCTGGAGATTGGAGGCCTGCTACTGACCAGCTAGGCTGGCTGTTGGAGTGACTGCCGTGCAGCAACTGGCAGGTGCACAACCCTAAAGTGCATGACCTGTGGTTAACCTGGTACCACATTGCCATGGGGTTTGACCTCTTGTGGTGGCATATTCCTTTGCTGTGGCCATGGTACTCAATGCACCACGACCATTCCTTATTCCTGCTCCTGGCTCATCTCTACATGACTCCTTGAAAAGTCCTGCTTGTTGATGAGTCACCAGCGTTGACGTGAAGCATCAATTGGCAGCATTCTATTCATTGTCGCATTCCTCTTTAAACTCATTGACATGTACTGTACAGTGCGTTGTTTAAATAATGGGTTGACGGAGGATACGCTTCCATGAAAAAATAAATTGTGCTCGCCTCATGCTTCTTGCAAGGTGACCCGCGTTTTATGCTCCAATTCATGAAAAAATGAACAGTGTAGCAGAATAAAAAATAGAGCATAAAAAGCATGATAGGTTCTAAAAGTGAAGAGCATTATGTCCAGTTCATATTTTGAAAATGAGAACATTTTGATCTTAAACCAGTCACTGAAATAAATGTAACGTCAAATTGTAAGTTTGCTCTGCGTTTCAAATGAATACTTTTTAATATCTGAATTTCAATGAAATACGGCTGATATCCAGTATTTACGCCTGTTGTACCCTTCAAGAAATGTTCACACATTTTCAGAAATGTTTGCTACTATTGAATACAGTCATACCACAATTTCGTGCCACCATTTCTCCTATCACATTTTGTGACACTGAGCATGGGTGGCACTAAACTTAAATTATTGTACAATAGGGAGATTCAGTTGTGTTTCTTTTGGAGGAAAAAAAGGCTTGTTCACAATATTGATGGGTCACTTGGTCTGTTTAATAAGCAAAAAGGCCTCAAGAAATTATGTGATGGTGAAAATGATTGCGTATATTCATTAGAAATTTTGGGAGAGAGAGAGAGAGATATATATATATATATATATATATATAGAGAGAGAGAGGAAATATATATATATATATATATATATATATAGAGAGAGAGAGAGAGAGAGAGAGAGAGAGTGAATGCTTCCCTAGAATTAACCAACTTCTTCCATAATGAAAAAAATGAAGTGAGTAAGTGAGTGTTGTTACATGGAACACTATGCAGAATTATGAAATGGCGAGAACTGATATAACTTGCAAGTGATGGATATAGCCACGCATGCAGCACAGCGCGCGGGAGAGCCAACAGCAGGAGGGGTATGATGGTGTCACACCATACACACACACACACACAAATGGGATCCGGCCATTTACTATCGATAGTTCCACCTGCACACCCACCATCGTCAAGCAGGGCAGATAACGAGTTGGTTAAGTCGTGCTGTAGCACAACGGGCAAGGCGATTAAGGAATTTGCCTCGTCAGTCGCTCTTGTCAAATCGGCCGAGTTCCGTTTCCTCCTTGCAACATCATTGTTCAAAAACATTTCCCTTTTCTTGCACGCATTATTTGTGTGGTGTGGATCTTTCCATTCATTGTATAATAACCCCTTCCCTCGGTAACGCCAAAAAAAAATTGGGTGCAGATGAGTCTTTTCAATAGGCCAAAAAAGCCCCAATGCGAAAAAGTTTTCCCGCTCGTTCTCTCTCACGAACCTGAAATCACAAAGAAAAGTGTCCCCATTATATTCGATAAATATTGTCTGCCAATCCCGAGTAGAAAACGAAATCTGGTGACCTTCACCTAAAAACATCCTGAGCCTTTTTTTCTGTCTGTTCAAGCCTGAGAAAGAAGAGTTCACAAATGGTTCTTACGAAACTTGCTGAGTGGACAAAAATATCCTTGATTGGAATGAATTTTATGATTCGATTGAAATATGAAGTGTTTTGAAATGATCATGATTATTCAAAGAATCACGCCAGTTGGTCCCAGACTCATCAATGATTCTTCTGGAATTATCCTGTACATGAACCAATAACCTCTCAATTTCTATCTTCAATTTTCAAATGGAATAGCTCATCATATTCTCATGCAATTCGGGATCCAAGTTATCGCGATTGATTATGTTGAATAACCGAAGGAATCGTTCTTCTAAATAATTTGAGCTCATTACTAGTCATCATAAATGCTGAAAGGAATAGTTATTACCCTGCATAATAATGACTGGTTATCTATTTCCGGTTCATTACCGAAAATTACGCACGCGATGATTATCATTATCGAGAACGGAAAAAAGTTTTTCCACGAACCTCACGATATCACTCTAGTGTAGGTGATACATTGTAACAACATCCATGAGGCGTTCTTTAAACCTATAAAAGCATACTCAATAACTTCCATCACATTTGTCCGCGATTCCAATAATTGCAAAAACAGAAAATTGATGCAGTAAATCGTAATTTATAATTTTTTTTAAATTTTGAATCGGGAGTCTCACTCGTTTTCTAGCTTAATGACAATCAGCTCAGAGCGAATGGAATACATTACATTAATTTATAATGATAATTAAAAAAAAAAACTGTAAGTGCCTGTCGTGCGAATGAATGCACCCATATCAGCCATTTGATCATCAAGATAAATCGCGACCAATGAATGATCAATGATAACATCAGGAGAACGTCGAAGAAGAGATTGAAAAAAAAGACACAGTGTCCATGCTTCCTTCTTTAACATGTGTGACATTATGTGATACAACCACAAAGGTTTCCTCAATATGATTTGCAACAGGATGATGATGATGATGATGAGGGCGATGAATTCGACGGCAGGCGCCGATGACAATAAGGGCCCCTTGATGCTGTTGAAGATGATGCTCGTGCTGCTGGTGGTGGCGGCGATGGCGGCCCAGCTGGCAGCAGCAGCCGACCCTTGCCTGGAGCTGACCGACTCCGTGGCGCCCTGCACCTGCGCCGACTCCGTGCTCGACTGCAGCGGCATTCGCAGTGGCGCCCAGCTGCTGACCATTGCTGGCCTGCAGAATGGCCAGAGTCTGGGCTTCGAAGAGATCCGCATCCTGGCCAACCCGCTCGTCATGGACATCCCCGACGGCGCATTCGGCGCCCACTACGCCGTCCACACAATCAACTTTATGAACAACAAGGTACAGTGAGACCCCCACATGCGGACACCTCAACCTGCGGACAATTCAACACAGGGACACTTATTTTACCAGAAAAATTGATAAAAATGGCCCAAAATGAGGAGACTGACTCAAAATAGGGACATTTTGTTCTAAAATTGCAAATAAATTTCAGGCCAAAATACAAGAAAAAGATATTTATGTAAAGAATTTAGGTAAGAAAATTTCTTGGGCATTTCTTTCACCAATTTACCATCCATTTAGCAAATTCAAAAATTACCTCCACCAGAGAGGGACTTCCATCTCTCTTTTTCGCTTGAATATTATTTTTACAGAGAATTTCAATATTCCTATGTTCTGTGCAGACTGCAGAGGTATCAGTATCAAATTCCCCAAATGCCCATATTGTGTTGAAAAATATTGATTGGAATCAGTTTAAATTGGGAGACAATTTTTATTTTCATGGAATTATGGTGAGTACTTTACTATTTTGTACATAAAACACCAATTAAAAATTATATAATGTAAGTCAAAGGGAAAATGAGACTCAACTTAGGGATATTTTGACTTGGGAACACTCTTGAAGCACCAATTACGTCCACATCTTGGGGTCTCACTGTACATCATTGTACCCTGATTTTTGATATGTTATCCAATATACGGACTGTCCCACACACCTTTGTTGTCTGGGTCAATAAATAAGAGACTTTCTAATACTTGAATATACTGTACACTGTATTCTGGAATACTGTACCTTGTACACAATGAAAATAGTTAGTCAATCATTCCAAGCATTGGACAAGATTCTAAGTCATGAAAATAAATGCAAAACATACGGGTGTGGAGCATCATGCAAATGAGCTTTGTAATATTGCATCAACTTTCTTTCATATAGCCCTCATAATTTGGTCAGGTCAATACAGTACATTAGTTTCTTTTTCATTCTTGTTATTCATCCACTGTATATATACATCCAGCTGCTGCTGCTGCATCATTATAATAGGGCATCGAATATTGGGAGATTTCAAAAATAAATTACATTATGTGTAACACAAAGATTTTCAACTGCACATTGTCCATATATGCATACAGTATTTGTGATGCAGGATCTGTTGTCAATCTCGGGCTCCATCTTCCGGCCTGAGTCCAAGGCCACTTTGGGCACTCTGATTGTGCGGGACAACAAGGTGGAGAGTTTCCCCTTCTCAGCCCTGCAGGGGTTCACGAACCTCACGACCATCCGACTGGACGGCAACAGACTGACCAGCATCCCCAACAACGCCTTCGACGGACTCATCAGCAACGTCGAGCTCCTCAATCTCGACAACAATCTGGTCAGTACATATCGGGACAACCTATTCTATATATACGGTACAATGTACAGTACATTAATCATACAGTACAGTCCTCTACAGTATAGGTAAAAAGCACATTTCACATTTCCAGCACTGACGACGTTAGCATGGTATTTTTCTTCATGTATATAATTCCTGGATAAAGAATATCGAGATTTCTGTAATTCCTCATCTCTTACTTTACTTTTTCACATATATTGCTGACTTGGTTCCATCAATTATTATTGTTTTCGCGTGCTGGTATGAGTTGTCAATCTTCAATCCCATGCAATAATGCAGGGACAAGTCAGCAAGAAATACGACAACAACAAAAACAACTGAAATATCATAATCTAGTTCATTTGAAAACATCATGCAAAACTCATAGAACAAAGAATGTTTCGAGAAACTTTTGGTTGGTTAATCTAATGCCGTAATCGACATGAAAGAAAACTGCGCATTTTCAGTGATTTTCCGCTTCCGTACGAAACAACAGCTGCTACAGGGATCGTTTCGAGTATGAATAACTATGAAACCGCAGTAGCATAATAGCGTAAAAATCTAATGAACTTTTTAGTAATTTCCAAAAAGGTTGAAATATTATTGAATTATTGAATATGCATCTGCACTTCAGCAGTAAACCAAAATTTGTATCTCTATTTGCTCTTCTTCAGGAGATAATTACTAGGGTGATGATTTTGCCTAATTTATAGTACACCGGTTGACTCTCTTTCTCTCTCTCTGCAATGATCTTGTCTACAAAGATTGTCATTGCTAAGAAAATATTATTTTTGGCCCATGTATGTATTGGCAGATATTTGGCATGTCAGCCTCCCCCCCCCCCCACCATTTTATCAATGATCAGAGTTTACTCAACGATAGAGGAATGTTGTATATTTTGCTGATCAAGTTTTTTATTCATATTTTGATAAAAAAAATAATAAAAAAGGAGTGATGACAAATAAGAAATCCTGAGTGGGTTTTTATGATGGGATTTCCTCATCAGCATTTACTGCATATTGCTGTATGATTTGCACGACACAGATTTCCAGCATCGGGGAATTCGCCTTCTCCAACATCGAGTCCGTGCAGGAGATCACGCTGAAGAACAACCAGCTGGAGAGACTCGGGACCCACGCCCTGCACCTGAGTGCCCCCGTGGCCACCGTGAGTGTCAGCAAGAACCTCATCGCCAGCGTGGACCCGGACTTCCTGTCTGGCCTGCTGCCCGGAAACACGGTCTTGTCCAGCAACCTCATCACGTCCCTGCCGCAGGACCAGTGGGGACCGGCCTTGGCGGACAGTCTCACCTCCAGTGCGAGGCTCAGCTTCACAGGTACTGTACTACTGTATTTTATTTCACTAACTGATGTAGAACTGATGTATTTAGCAAGCTCATTCATTCATTTATTTATGTATATGTGCGTAAACGGTAGTCGAATATTCATGATCCCTATTGGCATTCAATTGTTTCCTCTCTCTCTCAATTCTGTCGAAAATGAGGATACTATATTTTCTCGAGAGTTGAAAAAAAAACGATAAATATGCTTTGCCAGATTTAATTCGTCCGGCCATTTTATCCTACTTCATGCATCTTTTTTAAAATTCATGATCTTATTATTTTCCTTATAAAAAGGATATCACACAGCAGGGAAATGTTTACATGATTATTTCCTTCATTTTTGTCAGCTATTTCCCGAAACAATTTCTAATGCTAATCACATCACAGCATTTTCATTCCAGAACTGATTTGAAGGCTTCGTTTCCCAAATTTCAACAAATATTTCTTATGCACTGCTATATGCAGTCAAAATTTACCTCTAGAATTCCTGCCACCCTTGCTTAGTGCCACACATTCCACCTACACAAATGTCTGTCTATTTTTTTCTGTAGGGAAACTACAATTCAGTACCAACCCAATTATTGCCACACGACATTTCTTCCCAAAACTGAAAAAAGTTCATCGATTCTCCAAAACCTGGATTCTTGTTTTTTCTCTGCTTTGCAAAGCAAGGAAAATTCATATAAGTTATTCAAAAGGTGCAATTTAATCGAGAAAACACGTCAATCTCAGAGTGACTCATATATTAGTATTATTGTAGTACCATTTAAACGGTAAAGAAGATTTCCTCCCAAAGTATGTCAGTTCAAAATTGTATGCAGAAACTATGAAGTAGGACGTAGGAAACAACTTCAATTGAATTTCCTTAAAGGAGAAGAATTTATAATGCATTAAAAATGCTGCATTAAAAAGTAAAAAGCCATGGAATTAAAAGTGCTTACAGTGTACTGTACAGTGATTTATTTTGGATTATGTATTTTCAAAGAAATAATTCTCAAAAAGAAGACGTGATTCATTTTGAATTATTTGCTAATCAGAATCAACAAGTGGTTCCTATATAGAAACAAAATTATGCAATTTCATTGATTGGCAGATGTACATATGAAATATTTCTTCAAGGATAAAATTGACTGAATCTTAAAAAAAAACCAGTTATTTTATTTTATGTATACTGTATTTGTTCTAAAATGGGGAAATTGATGTTGAATAGCCTGACTGACTGAAACATTTATTTATTTTCTCCAAGTTGGAAACAACAACAGCAATACTAGCATGCACAGAAAGATCAACACAGTGGCACTCAATCTATACTGTACCTATTCACTGGTACAGGTGGTACCTTGCAGTTCAACCCTAATCTGTTGCTGAGCTAGGGTCAAATTGCAAACAGTCCAATAGCAAGACAATGTCAAATGGCATGTTTTGTGCATGGCATTTGATGTTTCATGTCTCTCCACAGGTCAAATTGAGTAGCAGAGGTTGAATTGAGAGTTAATTTCCCAGCAAATTCAACCATTGAATTGCGGGACACAGTCAAAATTGCAAGAGGCGAAATTGCTAGGTACCACCCATACTCTAATGTACATATCTGGAAATCAATTGTAGATAATCTCCAAGTTCTGCTGCTGCATGAAAATGACGCGCTGCAGACGTTAACATGTACAATACTGTACTCTATACTTTCCCATGCAGATAACCAATTCGTTTGCGACTGCGGCATGAAGTGGCTGTTTGACGTACCTGCTGCCCAGGCCCACTTCTTCAACATCCTATGCAGCAACATTCTGAATCCCTCGACTGGTCAGCCTTGGAACTTGTGGCTAGCAGGAGTCGACGCACTGGGCGAATGTCCGTGAAATGAACACCAATCATCGTCCTGCTTTACTGACTGACCGACTGACTGACTATCAACACTCGCATCACTTCGGTCGAAAAGATCCTTTTTTCTTTCCTTCTTTTATGGATTATTGCTGAGACTGCTGCTTAAATTTGAGGCTGTGCATGCCATACCTAATGCTCCCTCGTCGAAAAGGAATTTCACTGCATGCCAGCCAAAACCAATGGAAAAGATGCAGTAAATGAAGACCTCATCGGAATAATACTAGGTTATGTGACTTATTGGACCTTCTCATGCAGACAGCAGCAAGAGATTCCGCAAGGCATGAAGCAGCATATGCGACCGGAACGTGTGGGGAATAATACAGTACATTATACTAGTGTTCGTTAAACAGGGTTAGAATATCGCATCATTATGCAAACTCAAATTGGCTTCATATACATACTGTACTGTATATACGGATTACGAGTATAATAGAAGGGTCATATTTCGGGTCGATTATAAATGACCCATATAGACTATCTCCAAAGACACCATTCTCCGAGCAGCACGGAATAGTATAGAAATATTGTGCACAGAATAGAAGCAGATATATACGAGGAAGTCCATAAATCTGGTGTGAGATGCGTGCCATTACTCATTTCTGCCCAGTTATTTGCGGATCGCTCTGATGCACAGGCTAGATGTGTGCAAATAAATCACGCTTGTTGTTATATTGTCCGATAAATACGCTTCGTCACAAACAGTACTGATGTACGCGGGATAGATGACCACACATTATAGCAAGGATTCAGTGCAGAAAATGACGGCTTCTCTTCACTGTCATTGATGCCAATAACTTGCACACAGATGTCATATCAGCGTTGCTTTTCCCTCGTCGTGCTGGACTATAAGGAAAGGCACGAAGAAAATACTGTACAGTACTGTACTGTACTGTGGCGGGATTTTGACTTCATTCATATCTTCCAATTGGTATATTATTGTGATCGAGAAAATGTGCTGCAGCTTTCGGAGCGGGAGTTCTGGCAATTTATGTTTCGCATGTGAATCCATGCTCAGCCACTATATTTGCTGTAGCTTAAAAACCATAACAAAAATTGTTATCGATTTCATACTCAAGACAAGCTCCAGTTTTGCCTATAGTTCACTCGAGTACATCATCATCATGCAGATAAGAAGCCCCATGATTATAGCAGACATTTCATGATGCTTCTGTCAATAATGAACCATGCTATACGAACTAGTTCGTGAGCAATAACGGCAACACGAAACGGCAGCAAACGCAACCGAATTTCCGCCTGCAAGCGAATTACACATTCCTAATTCAACTAGACTGTATGAGGATAAAGAAGATACCAGATATCATTCATTATTATCTAGCAATTCAACAGCATGTCTATTTTAGAGTCAAAACAAGAAAAGTTTCCATGAAGAGCTCCGGTGGTGATGTTTCAAGCGGGGCACGATGACAGTATTATCTGCACAATAAAAAGGAACGCTCTTTTATTCTCTGGAAATGTCTGAGCTACCATCGTTTATATCTTAGTCCACAAAGTAATGTATTGTCCAGAGGAATGATACGATAAATTACAGCAGTTCAATGTTCGAAATATTTAGCAATTGCATGGCAATAACCGCTTGCAACGGATGCGGAATATGCAATTGATTTTGATTTCTTCTACAAACAAACAAACATAACTATTTCTCACGGAGCAATGATATTTTGCGATTGAAACAAAATTTCCTCCATTCCATGCTACATATACGAGACCAAGGGTTTGAAAATTTCCAAATTTTCAACTTCATTACGGATCACGAAAAGTTGAATCCACATGCTTTTGCATTCACTTTTCATTCCTATTCACCTTAGAATGAAGAATTGAAACAAAATGCTGGATACCCGACTCCGAATGGAAAATTTCCTGTTTCCGTCTTCTAAAAGGATTGCCTGTATTTATTTTCTGACATCCACAACCAAAAAAATTGATGTGGCCTGCTCATAATTCAGTGACGGAATTCGGAAAAGGATTTCCACCACTGTTAATGTTCAACAACGGGTGAAAACATTTTGTCAATAAAGCTCTGCACATTTCGAACATGATAATTTTCTGCAGTGGAAGAGGAGTAGGGGCGCAAAACTTGATTAGCAAACTAAACGGTTTCATACCTGCAGCCCATATCACAATACTTATCGCAAATTTCTCTACCAAGAAGTTGCTCATCCTCTTATGAAATATATCCAATGCGAACAGTACTGTATCTTCAAAAGTGGTCAGCAAATCTCCAAGATGAAATCAATGGTCTTTCTCATACACAGAAAATATATGGAACCCTCAAGACGTCGAAATAGTTTGCTTCCAGTTAGAAGATGATTGATGGGCTTTCAGCGTTTCCCTTCTATCAATCAATCAATGTTGATGAGCTGCGATGCAATCACTCTCCGCGAGGATGAAAAAACATTCTGTATTGCGTACTCTCAATATACTCTGAAAGAAGTTCATACATTAGTTATAGCTACGTACAGCATAAAGACAAACGGACGCATCTCAATCAGCAATATATTTGGAATACAGTACACGCAGTAATTGACAAAGCCTGGGTATAAAAATCTGTCATGGTCGAGAATACCGGACGAGAGACACGAGAGCAGCCGCAATTCCAGCAGCACAATCTACCACATTTGTCACGCCAAATGAATCTCAGCCGAGACAACATAACAACGAGGACCAATACGAAAAACAGGGCCAATAATAAAACCCAATACAACGGCTATTTCCCACACGGACCCACCGAAAACAAATATACGTTTCCCATTGGCACAAATTGACTCCAGTCCAAAACAAAAGACGTCGTTTGTGGTGGGGTTAAGGAGGTCAAGGGCAGGAATAGGATCGACTCTCAGGAAGCCAGTGATTAGAGGGGATGAAGCACAGCAGCATTGTGGTGGTAAAAGAGGCAAGGATGATGGGCTTCCTTCCCGTTCCTAATTCAGATATGTAACAGGTACCTTTTTTCCATTTGAGTAACCCGGTTGGAGTTTCACATTTCTCTGCGCACAAACGATTGATCAGATGAGGAGGTACCCTTCCATTTCAGACAAAAACGAAAAAAAAAAATGCTGAGGCCATGTTAGAAAATCCGTTTTTGCCCTTTTTCTTTCAAAATGAGAAAAAACACAATGCTTGAACAACAGTATATTTGACTGCTGAGTTCCAAAAAAGAAAGAACACAATGTAGCGGTTCACCATGAGAAAAAAAAAGAACATTTGAAGGTCTTATATACATCTTCAAATCTTTTGGCAATGACGTCCAAAAAATAGAAAAGCAAAATTAGCCTAAGGCATGAAAGTAAAAAATATACTTGCAACCTTCAGAAAAAAGAACAATAATTGTTGTCAAATCTTCAACTTTTGTTTGTAATCATTTGTGGGAGAAATTGGTGAGGCAAGATCAGATAAGAGCTGGTGGCTGATGCTGCTGGGACCATTTTTATTTATTTTAGTGGTACTGCACAGTAAAGGGTTTGGTAGATGCTGAAAACTACACCCGGGAAGCCCAGTGAGGGCCAGAAGATTCTTGAATTCTTTTAGAGTGTTCAAACCTTTATTTCCCTGCATGTTTTCTTATTATTTCAGACAGGAAAGGAAAGGGAGTCTTGTTTGAGCACATGGTTTGCTCACCCCTGGATGCTAACCTGGAAGCAGCAGGGACTTGGTTTTGTGACTGGTTTTCTCAAGATTGCCATGTTTTATTTTCTGGATGAATTTTGATTTCCCTAGTAGAAAAAGAGTGTATATATTTTTTGAAATCATATCAAACCATTTTTAGCTGTGAAATCTGAAGGTTCCCTCTCATCTTGGGGATTGTTGTAAAACAAGACTGTTGATAGTGGAGTACTTGCCAATTTTTTTTTTCAGAAGTGGGCTTTGTTTAAAGCCCAAAAGCAACTTTCCATCCAAATAAGGGCAGTGTGATAAATTGAACTACTATTGAACTTTTGTGGCCAGGAAGGAGACAGAAAGTTTGAAAATCGCCAGTGCAGAAGTGAAGTGGCTGCTGCTAACAACCCCACCTGTGCACCTGGGAATTTGGCCAAGGGAACCTTCCCATTTCAAAAAGTTGCTGCATTGGCAGAGATATGTAGGGGAATCAATTGACTTTGATGTGAAATTGATCTGACTAAAATGGCAATGAATCTAGAGAGGCTCAAGTTCTGGCTGGATCATGGTCAAGAAAGGGAGCTGTACTCAATCAATCTGCTTGGTCATCCAAGGGACAAAGACGCTGAGGTGCAGAAATGGGTGGAAGTGAAATCATAAGCCAATGGGCACCTGCAGATGCTTGAAAGCAGAGGACTCCCATCAACTGCTATTCCAATGAAAATCTCAGCCTGCCATCCCACCATTCCTGATGCAAATCAAGGTCCACAATCACCAGTGGAGGCAGAGAATTGAGTGCCTTGGAGCTGATGATCAATCTGTGGTTCTACAAAAATGAGGTTACATGTGAGAGTGGAGTGGCAAAAGGCACAAAAAGTGTGGAGTTCCTGGCATGTTTCAACAGGCTCATAGGACAGGCTCCTGATATGTTGGCATTATTGGATCAAGTGCAGATTGGTTTTAAAGATGCTGTGGAGCTTTAGGAGGTGTGCAGAGCCAGGGAGGACCTGGATGAAGCATTATGTGAAGCAAGGGCCACCCTAGGAGGTGTCAAGGCTCTTTTAGAAACTCCAGCTGTGCCCATGGCAACTGGCAATCCAAGTCTGATGGTTGCTGATCAGTGGACACGTTAAGGAAACACACTAGTGCAAAACAAAGTTGAAGCACATTTTAATGATTGAGCAGTTACTTTGGCAGAAAATGTGACTGTTAGCTATTGGCAAGAAAACATGGAATCTGTGAGGGGGAATGTGATAGAAACAGGCAAAACTTGGCACCAGTTGGGATCAGCTGGAGCCACTGCAGCCCCTAGGGTGTCGGCCTCTGCAGAACCCTTGCTGGGTTGCTGTGGAGCAGCAGATGCTAATCCAAGGATGGAAAGTAGACCATTTAAGGGTGATGTATCTGAGCTTTGCTTCTTTCTGCCTTTGCTTTGGGAATTGTTCTGAAGAACAGGCTAACTTCCATAAATTTATGACCCTTTGTAATCATCTCCAACAGGATCCTCTTTCATTTATTGAATTTATCGCTCCTGATGAGGCATATGAAGAAGCTTTGGGAATTCTAAAGGAGGAATACATGGACCCCTCTAAAATTACCAATGAGCTAATTGAGCATTTAAATAATGCCTTGCCTCTTTAGATGTATGATAAACAGTGTCTAAGACAATAGAGAAATAGACTTTGCTCAATAGTGCAGGTACTGCAAAGTAACAATCAATGGGAAGATATAGGTTGCTCTACATAGTCAGAGGTAGTCTAGAACAAGCTGCCATTACCTCTAAAAGTGCAGTGAAATGCTCTAATTGGAGAAAGAGGGGTCCCATGGGGGGAATATCAGCCATGTTAGCCGAGTTCTTTTGCAAAGTCCTTAGGGATTGGAGGTGCATTCCTATGTCACAAGTTGTCATGGAAAAATTAAGTTCAACTGCTGTCTCCTCCTAGAAATGTCATGCAAAATTCAACATTATTCAGGAAAACAGACCCTCAACAAAGACACCAGTTAGAGGAAAATTTGGTGCAAGCTGAAATTCCAGGGACACATACAGAGCCCCCACAATACCTGTACACATGATTGACAAATCAAGATCAGTACCTCAAAATTGCTCTTTATGCAAAAGGAATCGGCATTATTTTGGCAATTGCCCACAGTTCAAGGCCCTCTCTTACAGGAAAGAAAAGATGAGGTACAGAATCTAGCATTGTGTTTTTGATGTCTAAAAGAAAATCACGTAAGCAGGCATTGTTGCAATAACCTTAGATGTTGGGATACCTGTGGTTGACAATCTCATACACTAATGCATGAAGATTGTGGAACTGACAATTGAATCATTTACCAATGCCTACTGAACTTTAAGATATAAAATAGACGTAAATCCAGAAATTCTTGTAACATACAATGGAGCAACCTTCAGGGCAGCATGGCCCATGCTTTTGCAAGCTCACAAAAGAAAGCAAAGGACAATGTTTAAAAAGGCTGAATGACATTTCAATGCTTCGAGAGCCCCATGGCGGGGAGGGTTTTACAAGAGAGACGATGAGAATGATTGAAGATTGTATGGCCAGGGCCTTCAAAGGAGTAACATTTGATAATTGGAACATCCTTATGTCTCTTATTGTGTCTCAAATTGAGAATCTCATCAATAGTAGACCTATGACTTACCTAGCATCCAAGAGAAATTCTCCCATGCCTATTACACCTCCAATGTTTTCGAATATTGGGGAAGGGCAGAATGAAAATGACAGTCCTCATGCAGACTGTTATCACATATAAAAGGAATATGAGTCAAAATTGGCTGAATACAATTTTATTCCACTCCATATAAATGTAAACAATACACAAAAGTACAATACATACAATAGATGTATTTGACACAAGTTATATACTTTACACACTCATGACTAGAGTTCCAAAAGGAACTCTGGGAGAAACAGCTAAGACAAGCTCCTGAAAGCTCACACAGCTCCAGAGGGTAAAAATGAATTATACAAGTCTGTCACTGACTTCCAAAAATTGTTTCCAGAAGAACCTCTAGCCAACATTTACTGTTATGTACAAACTGTTATAACAAAAATCCACAAAAGGTCAGTGAGATATGGCCTTTCATATTTAGAAGATAATTGCGGGACTAAATTGACCTTGGAGATTGGAAAAGAATTTGTCTGTGAGGAGAAGGCTGTGAGAAGCTTGGTGGCCTTGGTTACCCATGGGATTTGTTGCAGGATGAGTTGAATTTTCTATCACAAGAAAAAAATGTATATATTTTAGATGATAATATTGAATAATGTGTATGGTATACAAATTGCAAAGTTTTTGAAAATTTGTTTTGGAATACATACCAATTCACACTTTTATATTATTTTTTTATACTAATTTTGTGTATAAATCTATTTGAAAACATTTTTATTATCATCAAAAAATTTATAATATAAAGAATTGCAATGTTAAACTTATCATTGCTCACATTGAACACAATATGCTTTTTAGCATGAGCAATGTTCAACTGTATCATTGCAAATAGTATTAGACAATCAAACCATAAATCAATGATCAAACTTTGTAATCATACTTTTAGGAAAGTCACTGATTATTATCTGATTTTTATCAATAATCTAAATTAAATCTTTTTATTCAGGCAATATATTTTCCTTTTTTCCATCATTCTTACAATTGATTGAGTGAATCATTCAAATACAATTTTTCTAAACTTTAAATTTTAATGCTAATTGTATTCTGAAATGGAAGAAACCTTATATTTTTATACATTTTTACACTTTTTTGATACTGGTTTTGACATATATGTAGCTATTCCTTTTTTTTAGAAAATGAATTTTTCAATACTGGTGTATAATGTAATTGGATATAATTTTAAAACATTTCTTGAATCAAATGAATTAAATTTAATCATAGCAAAATGTAAATTTATTTCTTTAAATTTCCAGTGGGTAACAATATTTGTATTATCATCAGATGAAACCATCATACTTTCAAAACAAGAATTCTGGACAGAGAAAAAGAGCACATGCTGAAGGCAGAAAATATGAGAATGCAATGAAGAGAAAATTAACCAAGAATAGCTACTGTATTGATGATTTTCAAGATGTAGTGCATTTTTGGAGAAATGGCATCAACATCGGCAACAAATAAAAGGAATCAAAGTTCAGCAAATGAACTGGACTTTGAAAATGATGAATTGATTGTTACAAAGGAAATGGTTGAAAATTCAAAAATAGCCAAGTATTTTCAAATGAAGAAAAATCCAAAAATCTTGGAAGAGCAAATTGGAAAGAGCGGTGCTGATGGAACTTATGCAGAGTTGGAAAAACTAACTTCTAATTCAGGTAATTATTTATTAATTATTTTTTGCTATTGAAAAATGAAAATCAACAAATGCTTACTCATAATATGAAATAACATGATAGATTATCATTCCTATAATACTGTATAATGTTGATAATTATTTGTGAATAAGAATTTAAAAGTCAATTATTCTCATGCATTTTTAGGAACAGCATTTGAATTTATCATTTCATGTAGCTAACTATCATCTTCTCACGAGATATTATAGATTTATGCATTTCTTACAGAATGACTATGAATATTCAAATTTTTAAACTTATATTTGTTGGCAATGTAGTATCTATCATTGCCAAAACATTAACCATTAATTTTTGGTTAGCTATGAAAGATTTATACATCGCTATCAAAAAATAATTATGATGAAAAATCAAAAACGTATAATACTATATCACTTATATTTATTTCTTCATGAGTAATTCAAAAAGAAAACATCACTTATGCATTTGCAAGGTTGAAATATGTAATTGCATTCAGCTAAACAACAATTTTTTAAAAGCTGAGCTAAAATTATTCATCACCTATATGAAAGTATTTTCAAATGCAATGATAAAATCTATCAATGCTTATTCCTGAGCAATGTTCAAAATTATCACTGTATGCAGTTGAACATTGATTTTCAAAAAGCTATGTTTGAATTATGCATTGCTCATGAAAAAATCATTTCTCATAATAAACATTGAATAAAAAAAACTCACATAAAGACAGAGCTTCAAAGACACTAGATTCCCTGAATTGGAGAATTGTCATGACATTTCATGTCATTGTCATGAAACGAAACATATTTTTATTTTTGCAAGATCACAGGGTTTATAATTATATGATGAATAATGCAGGTAATAACTGTACAAAGAGGACAAAGTATACAAAATAAGTAAGTTATATAGAAACTGCAAGAGAAAAGACAGATAACACTGGTTTAGGCTATTATTACGTAACTTTCACATTTTCATTCATAACTCAAAAAATAGTTGTTCAAATTGACTGAAAATTTGACAGATTATAGAACACATGTAGGAGCACCTTTGCTGAAGTTTCATGCTTCGGTTTTGTATTTTTACGAAATGGGAGCTTTTTCAAAGTGTAAAAATTGCGCCACGTTACATGAGGCTCTATGAAAATCCGCAGAAAAAACATTAAAATTCTGCCAAAAATTGAATTAAGTTTAAAATTCTACCCAGTCTCAAAAAATGCGGAATTGCATTTCCTGTAAAATGAGTATTTTTTCCAAATTTTAGCATGATTAGAACATTTCAAAATTCAATAAATGTGAAAATCCCATGAAGTGACATCTATGTAAGCACACCATAAATTCCGCGATTTTGAACAGATTTTCAGGTACGCACGTGGGCAGCTGCATTTGTCTGCGCTGATCAATCAATGGGTGCACTCTCCCTACAATTATCAATTTTCACTAAATTGAAAATAACTTTGTAAATAATGAAAATAATTTCTCGAAACTTTTTGGACTTACTCTTTTGACATTTTTGACATATTTTTATGACATTTTAATAAGGATTCTGATATATTATTTTAGGCTCCAGTGACATTTGGGGAATGGCCACCCATCTGCGTAGAGGTTGCAATTTTTGAGGGAATGGGTGTGCAGAATCCTCACTGGGAGCCTCAGAAGGCTTCTGGAGTGTGAACTGTGCACATCTGTGTGTGACTGTTGGTGGGATTTTTGCACTTGGCTGCTGAATTTGATTATTTCCAAGCATCCGCGTGCACTTGTTCACCCTTAGGGGATATTCAAGTATGGTAATTTAGAATTGGCTCCAGCCATTTTTAATTAAAATTTTTCACTTTTTATCTATACTTTGGCAGTTTTGAGTGAACTTTGTGGTGTTCTAAACCACAGAGGCTTAGAATCAAAGTGCACCCAGAATCGCGATCTGGGATTGTAGGTTTGGTTTGTGGCCTTTTGCCAAAGATCTACACAAATTTTATTTAAAACATCCAACGTCTTTTAGTGCATTTTTTCCAGTCACGCAGCGTTACAAAGCTCTGCTCAGTTGCTTGCATTCACATTGAAGGTGTGAGTGCAATACTGAGGTGTGTTTCTAAACATAAGACATTGCTGTCAAGTGCCCTAAAAGTTCTCTTGTCCTACATTTTTCGCATTTTCAATTGTTGATTGTTTTCTAGGCCCTCTTTTGTAGGTCCCGCACTCTTGATTGTATTTAAGTGTAGCAGAAGGCCTTGTGACTTTCTGCCTCTTGCCCGGGCTACTAGATCTTATCCGTTTGCCGTGTCCTTTCACTTAAGTGTTTCCTGCAAACTTATTTTGTCGGGGAACATTACTAGTGAACACAGGGCAAATGCTTATAAATCGTAGTTTTAACCAACCAGCATAGATCTACATTTATCTTAGATTAAGATTGTGGGGACTAAAAGGAAGGGCTTGGGTGAGCCTCATCCTTAAATTGTTTACATTCCTATACAGAGTTTGATTGATTATTAAGGACAGCTGCAAGCAAGCAGCTCTACTGCTTGTTCCAAGATCCCCCCCTCAATCTTTTCTGAAAACCTGAAAGGAACGCCAAACAATTGCGAGGTGTTTCCGTAAGTCCAAGAAAGAGCTTGGCCAAGGCAGTCTTCAACTGCTTTGTAGGTTTTCAAGAGCTAAGAAAGCTCCATCCTTTGCATTAAGCCATCTGCTTGATGTAAAGAACGTTCAATTATTCTTTGCTAAGAAGGGCGTTAGCACGCCAAGTGCATCTTAGCAAATTTGACAAAAGCAAGATTTAATCTTGAAAATTTGAATTTGACTGTCATTTTAATTTTGATATTGACTTTACGTTAAAAGACTTAGTGTTATTTTTACTTGAGAAGAAACATCAACATTATTTTAGCATTCCATTTGCAGATATTGAATGTTCCTGTTTGTTGAGCAAAGCATTTGTGGGTGGAAGGCCGGCCAATAACGTTAAACGTTAATATTGTTGAACTGATTAAATAATTAGAATCTGAATCTTTTAATGTTTTTTAAGTTGAAAAAGAGAAAGCTTGTGTTTAATTTACAAGGTTTTTGCACTAATTATTCCTTTGGCTTTTTATTCTCTAACTTTCAATTGCCAAGCACCAATAAGGTTCTTGGATTCTTCTGTTTTCACTTACTTACCATTGGTTCTTAATTGAGTACTCAAGAGTGTTCAATGGATTCTTTGTTCTGAAAACTTTTAGTTTTACAATTGTGTGCCTGATTTAAGCTTTTGCTAGCTCAATCAGCTCACATAACATTTTCAATCAATATCATTAATTTAACATTGCGTTATAGTGAAAGTTTCAGTGAATTGCAAACTTAATTGACTGAAATCAACTTGGTTTTGCATTGAAGAGTTGAACAACCCTTCAAAGCATACTGTGGTTTCTTGTTAGTTCTTTAAAGAATAAAATTGCTTGGTTGCGTGTTCATTCTTACACTACGTTAGCGTTCTTTCATCAACTGTTGCACTCTTGGTGCTATTCTTTCTTTGAACGTTTGCACACTTGGCGCTGAACAGCTCCTTTGTGGAATAATAGTTCAAAAACGCATTCTTGTTCTCTGCTTTGTCTTTTACTCTCAAAAGATTAAAACATTGACTTTAACGTAAGTAATTCTGAAGCCCTAACTTGAAGATTGACTTAGGCCAGGAATTTATGGAAAGGGGCTTTGCGTTAAAGTAAATACATTTCATTTATTCAAACTTGAATTGGTGAAGAGTGTTTTTATATATCAAGATTAACGCTCAAGAAAACAACTTAGGTTCTTGATCTAAGGGGTTGGGTTCTCTACTTGAGGGTAGGAGCGTTAATTGTTTTAACTGGTTGGAGAAGATTGTCCCGGGAAGTAAGACCTGAAGGTGTCATTGACACAAAGATTGGCTGTTTGTTTCTGAGGCTCTTGTTTTAAATCTGAGTGGTGGGAGAGTTTGCTAGCATTGTCTGCAAGCTGAAATTTGTTAAGGCATTATCTGTAGTGTTTTTACGCTGCAACCCATCTTGATCCTTAACCCATTGGTTTGTGTTTTCTGAGGTTTAGCAGTGTTTCACCGTGGGCTAAGAGGAACGCAACCTATTGTGGTTTTGCTCTTTGCCGCAGAGTCCAGTGTTAGAGCTGGTTCTGTGCAAGACAACTGCAATATTGATCTGGTGCTTCTTTGAGGCAGCTTAGTGTTTTGCTGAGTGTCATAGAGAACACAGATCCCTACTTGGTTTACTGTCTGGTGCCTCTGAACAGACAAGCCTGTGAATTTTCCAGGCAACCCTGACTTCTTCTTGCCGCTGGCAGAACTTTGCGCTCTTCACGCCTATTTAGTATTCCTTTACAACTTAAATCAAGAACAGAACTGTTATCCATTTTAATTAATATATTAAAAACGAACACTTTAGCACTCTCTGCTAATTCACTATTACAACTTAAATCAAGAACAGAACTGTTATCCATTTTAATTAATATATTAAAAACAAACACTTCAGCACTCTCTGCTAATTCACTCTAAGTTAACCTTGAAGTTAAGAGGGCCTCAGTCTTTTGTTTCTTTGAAACTGACTTTACCGTTAATGAGTGTCTTGGAGCTAATAGAGGCTAGTGTCTTAATACCATTAAAAAACTCCAGTGACCGAAAATTACTACAACGTACGTTTCTTCTGAGGCACCCGCAGGATCCCTTGCCGTATAGTTCTGTCTGTTCTTAGTCTTTGAGTTTTGTTTGCGACTAGGAGTATAGTTCATAAATCGGAGGGAGGTTTTTATACGGAAACCTGCTGTTGGCAAATTTAATTAGTAAACGTTGATAAACTTAAAGGGTAAGCAGTACAATGAGGTTATTTTATTTTTCCACATGGATTCATTACTATGATCAAGATTGTATGATGTGAGAAAAGCATTTTCATTTTGAAGTTGGGTAGTTTTTTTTCAGAGCCAAGCAGAGACATGCTTTTTTACTGGAAAAAGTTGGTTTGAACTCTTTGAGGCGATTTCAAGTAAATTTCTTTCTGGCAATTTTGCATTGTAACAAAGATTTTTCAGTGTTTCAACAATGGATGCACTCTGATTTTATTTCTGTACACAATTTATTACTTATTCCTGATTTCCAAAAATTAAAAATTAAATGGATATTCAACTCAGCGTAAATCAACATGAAATCTCAAACATTTGGCAAAAATTTGCAACATCAAGAGCATAGATGTCATGGGTCCATTGGATCCCAGACAAATGAATTGAAGTGTGTAGCCATCAGAATGCAAGTTTTGAATAAGAACTCAAACTCTTTTTCAGAGGAGTTCATTCTCATTGCCCAGTTCATCAATTGGCTGTTGATTCAATATAATGACAGAGTCAATGGTTAAATTGGTTGGTTAGCTCAGAATAATGATTGATTAAAATAATTGAGGTTAAAGGCCCTTTAAAACTAGGTTCTGACTTCTTGACTTCTCCTCTTGTAGAGGAATGAGGGTTTTTATACCCAGGTGCTTTGACTGGGTCAGGAAGACATCAGGTGATTTCTTCCTGGCTCAGGATTGGTTGATTTTGTAAATCAAAGAAGTGATGACCACTTCTTGTCCTTGAGTAAGGCTCAGTGAGTCTCCCAAAAATGGGATTTTTGTGAGGCTCACTGGCCTCCAGAACCAACATGTTTTTGGGGTCTGGTTTCCACCGGGTGCTGGAGCTGTCCACGACAATAGACACACCATAAAATTGTCATCCACTTCAAAAATGATGCAGCCATCCAAATTCCTATAAATCAACTGTTGTGTTGTTTTGAAAAACAAAATCATTCCTAAAGAATCAATCATTTCAAAGCAATGTTCACAAGCCAAACAAAAAACAAAACAAAATTGGTTGAATGTGTTTTTTTATTTATTATGCAAAAATTTCCAGAATTACGGGATGAGGTGTTCATTTTCCGACGAAGCATATTAATTCTACTGATACCAGAACAGGGAAGCTCTTTTCCACCATCTTCTGATATTTGTGGCTCTTTGACTCATGACAGGTTTGGCTGTGGTTACTCACATCTCTGCTTGTATCAATCATGACATTGTACGTAATGACCAATGGTGAGGCGAAATTGCGACCAACATCCCAGAAAACGAAACAAATCAAACATTCGGCGAAACTTCACAGAAAGCGTCAACCCACAGGAAAAGTCCAGAGAAATTTTGGCTTTTTTGTGACTGAAGTTTTGCGTCTTTACTGTAATCAAGATTTCAGGGAAATGGGACAGGGCCCAGCAATGCGCTGCTTCACAATCTCCATCATGTTCAGCTTGATGACAGTTTCAGGTATTTGTATCATCAATTAAAACAAAAGAAGCATTTTTTTCATATCCTCAGCACATAACCATGAAAGGAACTGAAGAAAAAATTTATTAAATGTATTCCATCAGCTTCATACAGTGGAACTCTGACTGCCTACATGTTCACGCCACAATTAACTCCAGTTCTCAATAGCTTACAAGAGCTGGTCAACCATTTGGACCAATTTACCGTCTCCGCCAATGTTGGATCTATCATGTTGGACATGTTGAGGGTGAATATGAAGAATAATAATAAGTGGTTAACGTTCAAGTTTCTGGTACTGCTGGGTGTAGAATTTTATTAATCACTGTTACACTCGTCACCTGCAGGAGAAACCATAGATGCCATTCAGGATTTTTGTTTAACGTTGTAAGGAAAAAAAGCTATTTTACTCAAGATCCGAAAATTGAAGTTTGAATCTTGAACTGTTAAGCTTAAAAACAATAATCGGCGCCAAGATGTCAAAAAACTCAAACAATGATCCTGTCCTCCTCTTTTCCAGAATTCAAAAGAAGGATCCCTCCTGAATAAACTATGGGATCGAATGGAATCAACGATTGGAGACTGGGTAGGACAAAGTTCATCTGACATGATCAGAAAAGCCACCGAGAGACCATTTTTAGCTCATATTAACACCAGGTCATATCTGTCATTTGGAGCAGCACAAAACAGCAATGTTATCACATACCACATTGCCAATGACGGATTTCAAATCTACCTCCAATCAATGGCAATTCGACGTGGGTCTGGACTAACAAAACCCTTCAGCCACCAGTGAGATTAAAGATTGATTTTTAACAGGGTTTGAGATTTTCAGGTTAATAAGAGTTGAAAAAAATGATTTCCATACCCTTCCCTGCTACAAAATAACATACTGTACTATAGTGTACTGTCAGTTCCAACTTCCTGAATACATTGAACCCACAAAGCACTCAATGCAGGATTTGAACTTCCAGTGATGAGAGAAGACACAAAAATGAGGTAAAAAAAAAGCTTTGGATAACTTTTTCCAAAGGGTTTCATTGTCATATATAATAATTGAATATAGTCTTTCATTCTTTCAAAGCCAAATAAGATGGAGAAATACTAAAAAACATATGAACACAATTTAGAACTGGTACATTCTCGAAATACTGTACAATGAAGTGGAGGAAACTGGGTTAAGGGCAATATTGGAATTGAAACTGCCCCATTAACTTCATTGCAAATTTACATTACAGTAATTTAATGCATCATCAAATGATATACAGGTGGTAAACTGCAATTCAACCAAGCGAATCCATTGCCAGACTAGGGTGAAATTGTTAAGTAGTAAAATTGCAAGAGAACATCAAATGCAATGTTCTCTACATCAACTTTGATGCTTTGCATTGCTCTGCAGATGCAATTTCAGAGCAGAAATGAGATTGTGAGTTGACCTCCCAGCAAATTTTACAATGAAATTGAAGCATGACCAGTCAGCCACCCATTGGTCAAACCATGGTTGTGCAACTGCCAGCTGGCAATAACTTGTCAGTCCAACTGCCAGCCAGAACAGTCCTTGGCCTCCCCAATCCCCAGCCCACCAAACTGCAGTCTGATGGTCACCTGATTATCAGGGCACCCCAACAATTGGGTGACTAGAATCTCATCAATTCTAAAATCCTGGTTGCAGTGAATTTCCAGGCTTTGGTGAGCAGAATATTTACCTGGCACAGATTCTTTTTTTGGTGCAAAATTTCAGCAATGTTAGGTTAGGTTAGTTTAGGTTACGTTTGATGCGTTTTTTTATTTTTGTGAAAATTTTTATAAGATAACATTTTGTACAAAAAATAATCTGTGGTAGAAAACCATTCTGCTCACCAAAGCCTGGAAAGTTCCTGCAACCAGGATTTTAGAGTCAACAGGATTCTGGTCACCCAATTGTTGGGGTGCCCTGGCAATCAGGTGATCAGACTGCAGTTTGGTGGGCTGGGGATTGGGGAGGCTAATAAGAACTGCCCTGAGTGGCAGTTGGACTGACTGGCAATTGCAGGCTGGTGGTTGCACAACTGAGGTTTCACTGACTGGCAGCTGACCAGGTACCAAATTGAAGATGGTGGAATTATGGGATATAAAATTTCAATGTAAAATCTGTCTACTTACAAATACAATGTACAAAGTTAATAGCAAATTTAGGCAGTCTGAATCTTAAGACACAATCCAACATGAAAAAAAGAACTTCCAGTTCTTTCCAATTACAATTAATTGAAAAATTCGCAATGGAAGGATCACGGGTTGGAAGATGCTGAAATATCATTTTTTCCAAACCATAGTTTGAATAAGCATATATTTACAATTAATCTTAACAAAAAATAATTCTTGCGCTAAGAAATCATTTTCGAAACTCCCAACTGAAGAGCCAAAATCTCATCCAATTTTTTTAGCAATTTTGTATGATGAAGATTGTTCCAGGTTTCAATATTTTGTATTGTGATGGACTATGATATCAACAAATGAATTAACATTTATACCAACCATATTTCTGTCTTCCTCAAGAATATTACAGCTGCAGTCAAGTGGATTGTTGACCAAATGGAGAAGGGATGTTCTGGAAAGCCAACAAATGAAGATTCCACAAACAATTGCTATGAAAGAAAATGAAGAATATGAAACCTTAGCAAATGCAAGAGTGCTGAAACTGGATGAATTGCAGGGTGCATTTTTTGCATTGTTCATTGGCGCTCTATGCTCAGTTCTATCATTCCTGGTTGAAGTATGCGTTTTTAGATTCTCTAAGACTAGTCACTAAAATTTGTCATAATCTGATGACATGAGTCCATGTTGATTGTCATGCACCTTAAATGAATTTTTTTGTCAATAATTCTTACATCTATGTCAATAATGTTTGCAACTGCCTCTATTGCTGGCTGATGTAAAAGACCTTTATTGCTTGTAAATCAAATGCAAATTTTTCTTTGGCATAATTCTTGCAGGTTTTTACTGGTTTTTACATCAACCCTTATACCAATTAGGAATGACTTCATGCCATCCTAAAATTCAAAAATGTTTCTGCATTTTCAGAAATATTGTCTTCTCAAAATTTGTGAGCAACTTTGGTTTTCAGTTTTGTGAAAATGAGCAGTTGCTGCCGTCTATATATATTCAAGGTCCTGCAAGTCCTCAGATTGTCTCTGCCTGAGAAATATTAGAAAGTATTTCATTCATTTTTAATCATATGCACCCTATGCCGCGATTTCAATAAAGTGTGATCAACATGATTCCTGAAGAATATTTTTTATTTATTTCCTTGATATCTCTCTTGACATTATGAACGCCACCATTTCTAGTCAAATTGAAATCAGTTCGCCATTCATGAAAATAAATTCAACATGTTCGAAAATCAGAATGAAAGCTTCAAATGTTTCAGATAGTTTCATATTTGTTCAATAAGAAAACACAGTGACTAACCATGGCAAAGTCATCATTGAAATTTAAATTTTGAAAACACGATTTTTTTTCTTCTAATACTGTTCCTTTGCCGTTGGAAAGCAGGTTTTTCTTACATTCACTTTATACAAAAAATAATATGAATGAATGAATGAACAGAAAACTTTATTTGCCGCTTTTCAGTGTTCACAAGGCACAACCAAAACTCCCGCAGCCCAACCCCCTCCCCACCCAACCCAGCTCCCCCAAGACATTCAATCACTTCATATCATGAAACAAAGCACAAACCAATCACAAAAACAGAAGAGAACACACTCCACAAAATAAAATATTTAAAAGATGGTGAGTTTTTGAAGTTTCCAAACTTTGATAACGATGAAAACACCTGCTAAGATTCGACCATAGAGATTTAACATTTTCAAAATTGCTTGCACAATTTTACATCATGGTGCGGAAGAAGCAAATGCGTTGACGCCATTTCTTTAATAATCTTTTACTGTACAGTACTACTTGCAATATGAGAAATTCGAGAGTTCAGAAATTAGTTTCTGAGGAGAAAAGTTATTTTCGCAATAATAGTTTCTTGTTTGAAGATTTACAGGGATATTCTGAAGTGATAACGGGATTTTCTTCATCAAAAAAAAAAAGTTTACTGAAACAGATGCGGGACACACAAGAAGCTTCCTTTCAAAAAAGAGAGAAAAACGATGATCCCAATCTGATTTTCACGGGTACCAAATGCTAATCTATAAAATCGTGAAAATTTTGTCAGGAAAAAAAAAACGGCCGACAGCCAGTACTGAAATCAGGCACACTTCTAACGGGAATGGGTACTTCTTCAGACGGTTGAACATCGGCATTAATCATCGAATTATTAACACGTAGTTTTCATTTCATTTTTTTTATCGAAGCATCGCAATAAACCGTTCATTTTTTCCTGACTCACCGGTAAGAAGAAAAACGAATCGAGGCCCAGTTCTTCTCATTTGATTCAGCGAAATGGAAAAACAAATTTGCGGGGTTTTTGCCCAAAATTTGGCTGCGGATTTTCGATGGATGGAAATTACTCTTCAAATTACGGTTCCGGACTTGAACTTTCCATGCCAAAAAGCAAACTAAACGCAACAACAACAAAAATCCGCAGTTGACAACCAGCTACAGTACTGCGAAGTTTTCCCAAAAAATTCGCACCGTTATTGCTCTTTTGAGAAAAAAAAAAAAAAAAAAAAAAAAATCCCGCGAAGAT